>JAPYYJ010001662.1:0-13878 GCA_028533885.1 Nasua narica | reverse complement strand
TCAACAAATTCTACGGTCTCCTTGGAGCTTTTATTGTTGGTGGCCTGGACTTCATTTTGATCACCCTCTCCTATATGCAAATATTTATCACTGTCTTCCACCTGCCCCAGAAAGAGGCACGTCTGAAGGCATTTAATACCTGTATTCCCCACATATGTGTCTTCTTCCAGTTCTATCTCCTTGCTTTTTTCTCCTTTTTCACCCACAGATCTGGATCATATATTCCATCGTATATACATATCACCTTATCCAACCTTTACCTACTGGTTCCACCTTTCCTCAATCCCTTTGTCTATGGGGTGAAGACTAAACACATCCGAGATAAGGTAGTAAAAATGTTGCATTCTAAAGACCAGAGCTGACTTGATGGAAATAGTTCCACTTATGGATTTCATTGCTCATCTATTGGTCCTATGTGATTTGAAAATCCAGTGAATAGTTTGGAATATTTTCATACTTATGAATGAATGAATGAATGATTGATGAATAAATGAATAAATAATTGTATTAAATAATCCCACAGGATATTGACTTTAAGTTAGAAGGCAGTTATTAGAAATTCAGGAAAATAAAAGAGCAGATAAGGCCCCGAAATACTAAATGCTTGGCTATAAGAAAACTTAGAACCTTCCTTATCACCAGATGCTGATCTGGGTGGAATACACAAATTAGAGGTCCTTTTGCTTGATTGTAGTGGAATGTAATACTTAACACTGATTCTTTTATACTTAGAGCACTAAGATCAACCTCTTTTATATACTATACAAATCCAACTACATTTTTTTCCAACTATCCTAGAAATCTTCCTTACTTTTTACTTTTCCCTTAAAATTCATATCTTGAATATCTGTTTGTGAAATATAATCTGGACTTTGTCTGAAATAAATATCTATAAATATCTCCTTGTTCTCAAATCCTATCCTTATTAAGTAATTCATGTTTTATCAAATTGCTTCTCCTCTTAACCTAAAATATATTTGCTCCAACAAATCTGGGACTAAGACATATAATGCCATGTTAATTTTTTTATTCCTCTGTAATGTTCATTTAATTCCTTCATTTGTATAAAGAGCAATTTGAGAAAAGCTCTGCTATTTGATTTTTTTTTTTTTTTTTGGAATGTGAAGGTAAGGTTTAGACTTATTGTAAACAGCATTATTCTTTTGTTCAATCATTTTCCTGATTCAACCACCAATAACTTTTTCATCTAAGAAACCTGGACAGTAATTCTGGAGGCTAAGATTCTCACTATGTTGGTTTTGGTCCCAACATACTTTGATCCAAAGTATGTTTTTCTTTTTCATATAAAGCAAAGTACATTTTCTTGTGCATTAAGATGATTATATACTAGTGATAATATTTCATAGAGAAGCTGAACTTTGCAAGCCCATCATAAGTGAGGGCAAGTAGTCAAATATTTGTCAATATTTCATACAAAAGCAGACTTTAGTTTGGCAGGGAGAAAACCATTGTTGAAGTTGGTTACATGCATGAGTTCTGGAGTCAAAATGAGCTTGGTTCAAACATTATTTTGTCACTTACAAACTACATGTGTTGGAATATAGCTTATTGTCATAAATTCAGCTACTAAACTATAAACAAGGAAGAATAACAGGAGTTTCATTGGGAACTAGAGACGGGGTGGTCACGGTGTAACAAAATGAAAGCGTTTACATTAAGACCCTTCTCATGGGGTGAGTAACTGGCGAGGACTCAGTAGGGATTATCACGGTCATCACGGTCATCACCATCATCCTTTTCATTGTGAAAATCTGTATCACCCCTATTGTGCTTGAGCTACAATGCTGCACCACTACTTTCCACTTTATTCATACCACAATAAAGTTAATTTTAAAAATACAAATTAAAGCTTTATGTGTGACCCAGTCTGTGGTCCTTTTCATTCACCTCTACTTGTTGAATGAGGTGCTATATATCTCTATCTCTATCCATATTTAAATAACTGTGTGTATAGTCAAGTTTGTTAGTTTTAGGTGATTTTATATTTCTATCCTTTCATTTCTTCATTTGTATTTTCAGCTTTGAATAGAAGTGTGTGCAAATATTCCATTATGAATGTTGATTAGTCTTCCATTATGAATATAGATTATGTCTCCTGATTAAGCTGTTGATTTCCTTGATTTTTGTATTTTTAAGCTATGGGTAGGTAGACACTTCCCTTTATTGAGTTCATGAAGATCTAAAGTTGAGAGATCTTTCTTGTTGATTAATCTTTATATCACTGTGCAATCCTTCTCCTTCTCTAATAAAATCTCGGTTTTGTTATTTTCTACTGGCCTTTATTTTAGCTCCGTAATTCTGTCTCCTCCACTGTAATTCTGCATTCCTGAATTATCAGGTTTAGCTCTTGTTCTTTAGAATTTTCTAATGTCTGGGGCTCCTGGGTAGTTCAGTTGGTTAAATGACTGCTTTCAGCTCAGGTCGTGATCCTGGAGTCCCAGGATCGAGTCCTGCATCAGGCTCCCCACTCAGCAGGTAGTCTGCTTCTCCTTCCGACCCTCCCCCGCTCATGCTCTCTCTCTCTCTCGTGTTCTTTCTCTCAAATAAATAAATAAAAATCGTAAAAAAAAAAGAATTTTCTAATGTGCATCTGGTTCATTCTATCTGTCTCTCTTTAAGTTTCAGTATATTCTATTTTTTCTGGTAAAATTCCGCAACTTTTTATTTTATAAAAATTAATAAATTTATTTGTCATCCATCCCTCTATTTCCTTGAACACATTAAGTATTGTTACTTTAAAATCCGACTGCTATTTACAATAAATACACCTGTGGGTGGGTCTGCTTCTTCTATTCTCTCCTTGTTTTTGAACTCATGTTCCTGTCTCTTGCTGCGCGTACTAATTTCTTACTTGATGTTAGATGTTATATATGAAAATTATGAAGGCCAGATGAAGTTATATTGTCCTCCAGTGATAATTCACTATTGCTCTGTGATAGACCCCAAATAGGGTTTTCACCTTGATCTAATCAAAATTTGACTGAGTTGAAGCTTATTCTACCACTTTATTGGCCAGTGGCACTTTTACATCTAAGACTTAACCTGCTCAGGCTTTCAACTATGAGATAGGGTACAATCCACAATATGGGCTATACTCTTTGTCAAGAAAAAAAGGCCTGCCCAAAACTCCCTCTTTATTTTTCAAATGCTTTCTGCATACTCTTTGACTCTCCATTCCATGCAGTTTCAGAGGTTAGCAAATGTTTCCTCTGGCAACTAACACGTTGTAACACGTTGTCAGTGTCAGGTCTCTGTTCCTCCTTTCTCACCTGGAATGAGATCTTATTGTTGCCTACTTTTGTCTTTTATGCTCTGCCAGAATTCCAAAATCTCTGTTTTCTAACTCTCAAAATTGGCTTTCTGCTGGGAAAATCTTCCTTTTTGGTCAGAAATAGCAGGTGGCTCTTGGTGCCAGGAATGCAATCCCTGTAACTGACAAATGAAAGATGACTGCAAACTTTGCTGTGAAAGAGAGAAGGCAAGGGGTGGAGGTGGGGGGTTAATGCTCAGACAGAACCCTTTGCTTTTCTTTGCTACACTTTTATTGGTCCTTCAGGATAATCACAAATCCTTATCACTGTTACTCAGGCAGTGATGTTGACAAGGGTCTTACTGGAACTAGGAGGATCCGTTTATTGCAAAGATATGCTAATATGTGTGTTCTAGGAAGTCTGCTAAACATAGCCCAAGGGACAATGCACACATCTCTTAGATCACAGGGCTTCTGTTTGGGCTAAGAAAGCTTCCTGGAAGGCAGCTCCCCTAGGCATTCCAATGGCAGAGTGGTCCTGCAGGCCTCAACATTCTAAAAGCCTTTGCCCTTCTAGGAAACCTTCCCTGCCCCCCCCTACCCATAGCAATCTCTGTCTTACATTTTAGCAAGCTAGGAATTAATGGCTGAGGTCATCTCTGCATTAACCCCAACATCTTGGCAAATATAACCTCAGAAAGTCAGCTTTCTCCAACCTCTGAAATACTCCTCACTGAAATCTTATTGCTTCAGAACATCTCTGATGGCATTTTAATTTCTTCTTTACTTATTCATTGGGTAAACTTTTGCCTCTAGTTTCTCTTTCTCGCTCCTTTTGGACTGAGTTATAATTTGGATTTTATACACAAAACATTTTTTATTTACCTCCTTTTTCCTTGTTTTTCTTAAAATTTTATTTATTTATTTGACAGAAAGAGGTCACAAATAGGCAGAGAGGCAGGCAGAGAGAGAGGGGGAAGCAGGCTCCCTGCTGAGCAGAGAGCCTGATGCGGGGCTCAATCCCAGGACCCCGAGATCATGACCTGAGCCGAAGGCAGAGGTTTCGACCCACCAGCCACCCAGGTGCCCTCTCATTTTCCCCTTTTTAATATATTAATGCACACATTTTTGGGTATGCTTAGAAAACTGTGCCAATCACAAATTTATATATGGCCTTTAATATATATGGAATTGTTTGTGATGTCTATGTACATGAAAACTCAATGGGTCAGTTAAAATAATGCCATATCCAGTGGAAAATCCTTCTGAAAAAAATTTGTGTTTTAAATTTAAACACCACCATTATATGTATGAAACTCAAACAATATAAAATACTTCTGTTTAATGAGTATGATATTCAAGCTTTTTTATACTTGAATATATGTGGAATTATTTTAAATACTAATTAGATCATATCATAAATATTGTTCTGCCCAGTTTTTAGCTACTATTGTAATAATATAAGCAACTCTCTAATTTACTATTTTTGGGTTTTTTCACTTTTAATATACCCATGACAATGAATATTATAGAAGTACCATAATTCAGTTAACTTTTTCTCTCAATAAACAGCTTTTGAAACACATTAATATGTAATAAACATTCGTGTGCATATATATGTCTTTTCATAGCTCTAAGTAATTTTGCTCTATGTATTAATAAAAATAGAATTGCAGTATAAAAAATATATATATAGTCTATTTTTTTTAAATATTTTATTTGTTTATTTGACAGAGAAAGAGATCACAAATAGGCAGAGACAGGCAGAGAGAGGGAGAAGCAGGTTTCCTGCTGAGCAGGGAGCCTGATGCGGGCCTCAATCCCAGGACCCTGAGATCATGACCTGGGCTGAAGGCAGACACTTAACCATCTGAGCCACCCAGGTGTCACATATATAGCCTATTTTTATTATTTGCTGTAGCTATACTCTGTGAAGTTATTGAAAACACTGTATTAATAAATTCTGAAACACAGCATTAAGTTGCTTTTACTTTTGAGCCTCTGATCACATTTTCAATAACCATTTAATACATAATCTTTGTATATTTCTGTTTAAAGACACATTTTAATATACATTTCTTACAAATAGTGAATTTCATGCACTTATTTCATTGTAGTAAGACACTAGCAGAGAAGCATTTCCCATTTTCCTGACCCTGGGTCCTGTGTCTGTAGATTCCTTTGGATTTCATCCTACAACAATGCTATCCACTACGCTTTAGTTAATCCATCATTATCTTGTGGATTCACAAATCTAGTCACTTTTCTCTCTTTTCCATAGTTTCATCACATACTCTAGATGTGACCTTAGCACTTGAGGAACAGCCTCATACACTTAGGGGTCAACCTTCTCTTCCTTTTTCTGAATGCACAGCATTTTTGATGCGTTAATATTGAATTCACGGACAGCAAATCTATGACCTAGAGACAACTTATCTGACACCCTTATTTCCTTTGTGCGATGGACCACAGCTTTGTGTATAGGAGTCTAGACAGCATTTCCACAACATGCTTGGGGCCATCTTCAACAGTTCTCATCACCACCATCAACAACAACAAATGAAAAGAATAGACCACAAAAAAGGATACTCATGTACTCCTATTAGATATAAACCAGAAGGAAGAGCTTCATCTTGTATAACCTCACCTGGAAACATGTGTGCCAGGCAACTCAAAGTTTTTGCTGCTCTGCACATGTCCGCTGATGGCAACAGCACTGAGGCATTGATTCTGAGGTTTCAAATACATTTTAACAAGTAGATGAATTCACAAACACAGAATCTGTACACAACGATTGACTAAATATATATAATGTATATAAAAATACAAATATGCATGTGTAGATATATATCCATATACACGTATATAATGCCTTAATAGCTAATTTCTCATTATACTATCAACTTAGTTACAATTTAATTAACATAAGGTATAAATCTGTACACTCATGCTCCCACACTCACGCTCTCACTTTCTCAAATAAATAAAAGCTAAAAAAAGTCGCATTAATTTTCTATTAAAACACTAAAAGACAAATTAAAGGTAACAAACCAAATAGTAATTTTCAAAATTGAATTTTTCCCCGTTTGTTAGGATATTCATGATGAAATTTCATATACCTGAAGGTAATTGTGCAACAATTTGCTTCCTCCCATCTCTGCGGCTTAACTCTAATTTGTCTCTGCTGGTAACGCTGCTGCCCCAGTCATACATAGTACACAGCTGTGATGAGGAGACAATATTTAAAGACATTAAAAAATCTTGAGAGTTCTACTATGTGTTTTATTTTTTAATTTTTATTTTGGAAGGTCAATATTTTTTAAAAAGCAAGTACCAAAAAAATTATATCTGCATTTTATGATTGAATTGAATTTCCTAATTTTATCTATGAAGAGGATGAGACTTAGAAGTGAAATATACATTAAAAAGATTCTCAAAACTACAACTCTATCCCCAGCTTAGCTACCAATGTTTTACTTATATCTCTGCGTCTTAGCAACCTCCCTTAAAAATAAAGAGGTAGCTCAAACTGTCTTTAAAATTTCACATATGCTGACACCAAGATTGAAGTCAATTGACAACTCTCATGAGCACTGTAAACTACACAGATTTGGGGGTACATGGTAGAATATGTAGAGATGTGATAGTTGATTCTGTCACTGTTCACCAAATCTTTTGCATTCAACTATAACCTACAAATTGGGCATTCTATTATGGAGACGAAATGGCTTTCCAGGTACTTTTTCTTAATTATAGGTAGAAGAGGTGTGAGTGACTTTGTGGGGGCCCAGGGAAGGCAGCCCCAAAGTATGACACAATGTCGTAGAGATTATTTTGAATTAAAGTTATTTAAGAAACAGCCAGTACGAGAGCACAGACTCTTCTTTGTCTCCAGAAAGCAGGAAATCGATCTCCCTTGTGAAAGGTACCCTGGCTGCCCCAAGAGGTAAAGGGACATCCTCATCATCAGAGGTAGGGAATGTAGGGCCTAAGTAACCTATATAAATAAATCTTTAAAAAAAATAAAAAGACAAAAATAAATATAGCTTGCCATTCTTACTAAGGTATTAGCCAAGCCCAGATTCTAATCCAAATTTAGAATTCCTTACTGATTGAAGCTCCTGAGCGTAAGTTTTCTTTGTCCTGTCCATTCCTCACAGATAAATAGTTCTTTGTCTAAAATGAATAAAAACTTCACGCTGGGGCATCTGGGTGGCTCAGTCAGTTGCGTTTCACTGTTGGTATCCATCTCTCGGTCATGGGATTGAGCCCTGTCTGGGGTTCTGTGCTCAGCACAGAGTCTGCTTCAGATTTTCTCTCCTTCTCCTCCTGCTCTCCTTCTCTCTCTCGAATAAATAAAATCTTAAAACAAAACAAACAAAAAGAAAACACTTCCTGCCTTGGTCATTTCTCTTTTTTTTAAGATTTATTTATTTATTTGACACAGAGAGAGAGATCACAAGGAGGCAGAGGGGCAGACAGAGAGAGAAGGGGAAGCAGGCTCCCTGCCAAGCAGAGAGCCTATGCAGGGCTTGATCCCAGGACCCTGAGATCATGACCTGAGCTGAAGGCAGAGGCTTTAACCCACTGAGCCACCCAGGCACCCCAAGCTTGGGTCATTTCTTAGGCTCTGAAACTTTACTACTGGGCCTCTGTGTGCATGTGGTTAACTTTTGTTGTTTCTCCTATTAATGTGTCGCATGCCAATTTAATTTTTAGACCATTTCAAGAGAACCTTGAAGGATAGAGTAAAATTTTCCTGTCAACAAACTTAACAGAGTCAAATTGTGACACCTGATAATAATGTGTAAAGGCTCTTTGTTCCATACATAGTAAATGTACAGTTATACCAGTTACATGAAAAAATAAAATCACACTCTGCATTAGAATTCAAAAAGAGTGTATGGTCCTGTAAACTTAGTCAGTACCCAGGCAAGTGCTCATTGACACACTATGGAACACAACTCACTGTAGCTAACACCATACTGAATTTTACAATTAGGAAATGAGATCAGTAACGCATTCTCTGCATATTTCTCTAGCTTTGGAAAACTAAACTAGAAAATGACTATTTTCTAATGCATGCTTTTAATCTGTAAAATATTACATATAAATGTCTTATTTCTGCTACAAATTGTTATTACTCATTCCTCTTGCAAACACTCCCTTCCCTTCCTTAGAACACGTTAACCTCCAGTACTCATTTTGGTTTAGTGAACCATCTCTGGATCCTAATACGTATTTGTTGGGTTTTGACACTATAGATGATAGGGTTCATTAGGGGTGGGAAAAGGATATAGATGTTGCCCATGAGGACGTGGACCACAGGAGAGAGGTGTTTCCCAAAACGGTGCACCATCGTCAGACCAATGATTGGGATATAGAAAACCAGGACAGCGCAGATGTGGGAGACACAGGTCTGCAAGGACTTGAGCCTCTCCTCCCGGGAGGCAATAGTCAGTACTGAGTGCAGGATCAAGATGTAGGAGATCAGAATGAGCACTGAATCCAAAAACAGTGTGCAGATCACCAGAGCCAGGGCATAGAAGCTGTTGAAGCGGATGTCGGAGCAGGCAAGCCGAAGCAGGTCCTGGTGCAGGCAGAAAGAGTGAGAGAGGATGTGGGGGCGGCAGTAATTGAAGAACTTTAGGCGGACAATGGGAGCAGTGAGGAAAATCCTCCCTAAAATGGCCACACCAATGTGGATGATTCTGGTATTGGTGAGAATGGATGTATATCTCAGAGGATTGCAGATTGCAGTGAAGCGATCGAAGGCCATGGCCAATAGGACTCCAGACTCTATGCATGATAGACCATGAACAAAGAAGGTTTGAGCAATGCAGGCATCCAGACCGATCTCCTGGCTGAGTCCCCACAGGACGCCCAGCACTGTGTGCACTGTGGACAGCCCCATGCACAGGTCTGTGAGGGCCAGCATGGCCAGGAAGTAGAACATGGGCTGGTGCAGGCTGGGCTCCGTCCGGATCACATGCAGCACCAGGCAGTTCCCTGAGAGTACCACAGCATAGATACAGGAGAAAGGGATGGAGAGCCAAGGGTATTCCCGTTCCAGACCCGGGAAACCCATAAGGAGAAAGGTGGAGTTACTGACTCTGGAATCAGGTTGAACAGACATGAATCTATAAAAACAGAAACCTCTCAGGGAAAAAAAAAAAGCATACACACACACACACACACACATATATATATATTTAACAATTTAACAGCTTATTAAGAATCCTAATTGTTTTCCACCACCTTAATATAAACTCTGAAGTAACAGCTATAAAAAGAATAACTGGATTTGGCACAACAGCTCATTATATATAAGACCAATGCTTGTGTTTTTTCAGAAACTGCATCTGCTCTGAAACAGACTGCATTATACCTGCCTGTGAAACCTCCTTGTCATTAAGTCATCGGCCCCATCAGAGGAATCCACGTCCATATCCACAACCTCATTGTCACTTTCTACTTCAATGTTTTATACTACAAATAACAGAGAGGAAAAAAAAATGATTTCTGGCTTGTAAAGGTATAATAATGAAGTTTAAGTATACCAAGTAGAAAAGGAAAACACATTCGAGTGTTTGCATTTAAAACCTGGTGAATTAAATTGCAGATCACTGCCACAGGCTGTAAGATTAACCTCCGCTTGTTACATAAGACACTCAGTCACCTGGAGAATTCATTTCTCAGTCATGTTGTCCATTCTGACGTGTCGTTTTCACTGCCTTCATAAAGAACAACTGTCACTCACACTAGAGATGGTCTTGCCAATCTTGAAAATGGAGCTTGTTCTTCCTTCTTTTGTCCCAATGGCATGGACATTCTAGGAGAAGCAATATTTATGCAGGTCTGGGAGTCACTGGAGTAAAGCCTGAACCCTGGGAGGTGCTGAGAGTGAGTGATGCAATGCACAGGGGCTGTGTTCCCTTGGGAGGACAAGGGCAAACCCAGAGGTGGTGTCTGCAGGGAAGACTCTCTACTCCACCAAATTCTGAATATTCTTAAAAGTGCAAGTTTGTAATTACATTTCTCCCATCCAGGGAGTTTTGGAAATAAACGTCGGGCAGACAGATCAAGAAACATCTTGTAGCTTGCTTCCTCCTTAATTAGTCTTTACATGTTTTTTGAAGGCAGCAGATATGTCCTATATAAGACAGGCTATTGATATTAACATAAAATTTTATTTTATTTACCTCCATTTCAGTTACAACTTCTCCCTCTTTTTTTGATCCCATGGCTTCAGTATTCAAAGACATCATGTGCTGGCAAATAAAACATTTTTTAAAGTCATAATAGTTTTGTATAAGGTTGATAATCCTTACAAGCTGCTTGAAATCTGAGTCTCTGTTTTCATAACGATTGTACCAAGCACTTTTTTTTAACATTTTAACTGTGCTAGGAATTTTAGCATTATTTAAGTCTCAGAATAGAGTACCTCTGTTCTCTAATTTAATTTCTAGAATTGCTGAACACACATATCTAATTTTAATGGCAGTAGACCACAGAGATAAAGAATGTGTTTATAAAGCCAGCTCTTCTGGTTTGAAAACCCTACTCCAACACCTGTGAGTACTGTGACTACTGTGATTACTGTGAGTACTGTGTCCCTGGGCAAGACACTTAGCCTTTTCTAAAATGAGGATGATAACATTATTTCATAGGATTGTCCTGACAATTCAGTTAGATGAAATTGTAAAATATTTAGAATTGTGAAAGCCATAAAGAAAACAGTAAAAGTAAATTATTATCATTTCCATTTTAGAGATGAGGAAACTGAGGTTAGAGGGGCACTCTTTAATAAGTTATCCATGAGCCACCAGGGCCTACTTTGTACTTGGAATGTGGCAAGCCAAACTGAGATGTTATGTAAGTACAAATTACGTACTAGATCAAAGACAGTCAGGAAAGAATGATTTAAAATGTCTCTTCAAAAGTTTTTATATTGACTACATATTGACATAATATTTTGGATATAGTAGCCTAAATAAAACATTAACGTGGGTTTTACCCATTTAATTTTACTTAGAATATCCAAAACTACATAAGTGGCTCATCTTCGATTGCTACGGGATGACACTTGGTTAGAGATATGTACTGGAAACTTTCCGAAGATCACATAGCTTTGGCATTAATAATGTTCCAATTACTTATATGAGTCTTTGTACCTAACTGCATAATCTTTCTCCCTTAGAAAGCAACTTCAAAATATTTACTGTTGAAAACGTTCAAGTCATCCAACCTGATCATTTACAGCGTGCTAAAAAACTCTACTTTAGGAAAACTACACTACAGAAACTCACTATGGAGAGACTTTGATTTCCTTTAATGTTGCAGAATAAACCCTTGAACTTCCCTCTGGTATAAATACTTAGAAATACTGGATAAATTTAAATAAAACCTTTTTTAATTTCCAGAAGTCAAGATTTATTTATTTATTTATTTAAAGATTTTATTGATTTACTTGAGAGAGAAAGAGAGTGAAAGAGAGAGTATGAGGGAGGAGAAGGTCAGAGGGAGAAGCAGACTCCCTGCTGAGCAGGAAACTGGATGCAGACCCCAATCCCAGCATCCAGGATCATGACCTGAGCCAAAGGCAGTCCTTTAACCAACTGAGCCACCCAGATGCCCCCAGAAGCCGAGATTGAAAAGGTAAATGAAATCCATAGGAATATGGGCCTAAAATCACATTGTTTGCTTAGGCTAACTGATATTAGCAATCCAGGAACTGTGGTTGATATTAACTACACAAGACTCATGTTCCCACATTCATGTCGGAAATATAGGAAAGATGTTGAAGATATTAGAACTGAGCTCCCACGTAAAACCAAAATGTTGACCTGATGCAATTCAGAAAAATTCAGGGAAAAAAAATTATCTTTTTCGCAGAAAAAAATGACAGTAGTTTTGATAGAAATCTACCCAGAAAATCATCCTTGATTTTTTTCCTCCTTCTTTCATCCACATTTGTTCTATTTTCTGGCAATTTTGAAATAATATATAACTTGTGAGAGAAAAGAGACCCACGGGCCAAAGCAAAGTACACTTTAAACACTGAATATAGAGAGTTTTTTCCCTACATATTTAAAAGATTTGGAATAAGACTCAAATAGACTTTATATTTCGTAGTAAAACATGTTATAATTAGAACCTATGCAATTGGGACTCTTGGGTGGCTCAGTTGGTTAAGCTGCTGCCTTCGGCTCAGGTCATGGTCCCAGGGTCTTGGGATAGAATCCCACATCGGGCTCCTTGCTCAGCGGAGAGCCTGCTTCTCTCTCGGCCTCTGCCTGCTACTCTGCCTGCCTGTGCGCTCTCTCTCTCTCTCTCTGACAAATAAATAAATAAAACTTTTAAAAAATAACCTATGAATTAATCAAAATCAGTTCTCAGAGGGAATCCTATAGTCATAAATGCCAACTTTAACAAACACGTATTTCTAATAAACAATCTCACTTTTCACCTCAAGGAACTAGAAACAGAGCAAACTAAGCCCAAGTTGGCAGAAAGAAAGAAAGAGCAAAGATCATGGCAGAAATAAATGAAATGGAGATGAAAAAAATGTAGAAAAGATGAACGAAACTAACCTGTTTATTTTAAAAGATAAACAGAATTTACAAACTTTTAACTAGTCTATGAAAAATATGAGAGGAGACTCAAGTGAATAAAATCACAGATGAGTGATGAGACATTACCACTGATACCATAGAAACACAAAAAATCATGAGACTTCTACGACATTATACAACAGCAAGCTGGATAACCTAGAAGAAAAGGATAGATTCCCTGAAACATAAAACTTACAAAGCCTGAATCATGAGGAAATAGAAAATTTGAACAGACCAGTGAGCAGTAAAGAGGCTCAATCAGTGATCTACTGCACACAGAAAAGCCCAGGATCATATCTGATGCTGAATTCTACTAAATAGTTTAAAAAGATTAAAAAAAATTTTTTTTAATCACCTGGTAGCTCAGTGGGTTAAAGCCTCTACCTTCAGCTTAGGTCCTGATCTCAGGGTCCTCAGATCGAGCCCCGCATCAGGCTCTCTGTTTAGCAAGGAGCCTGCTTCCTCTTCTCTCTCTGCCTGCCTCTCTACCTGCTTGTAATCCCTCTCTCTCTGTCAAATAAATATAAATAAATAAATAAATAAATAAATAAATAAATAAATAAATAAACCACAATTAATGCCAACTCTGTACAAACTCTTTCAAAAACTCGAAGAGGAAAGAACACTTCCAGACTCATTTTACAAGGCCAACATAACCCTAATACCAAACCCAGATCAGGATACTACAAGAAAAGAAACTATAGACCAATATCCCTGATGAACACAGATGAATGAATTCTTGACAAAATATTAGCTGCACACACAAAGCAACAACAAGTATATTAAAAAGAGCATACATCAAGATCCAGTGGGATTTATCCCTGGGATGCCAGGATAAGTCAACATATGCAAAGTAATAACTGTGATACACCACATTCATAGAATAAAAGACAAAATCATATACTCATCTCAATAGAGGCAGAAAAAGCATTTGACAAAATCTATCATCCTTTCATGATAAAAACTCTCAACAAATTGAGTATAAAAGAAACA
>JAPYYJ010001660.1:0-13880 GCA_028533885.1 Nasua narica | reverse complement strand
AGGGTGGTTATAACTCCTCGCAGGTGATGGAGGTTATTTCAGGTCCTCCTGGGTTTATAGTTGTATTAAACCTCTCGTTGTAATGTTAAGTAGTTAAAAAAAAGATAAAAGAAAAAAGAAATGTGAAAGGAAGTGAAGACTAAAATAAAATAAAAAAAGAGAGAGAATAAGAAAGAGAAAACAAAAACAAAAACAAACTTGTATCTATGAAATATACAGGTTTGAGGGTATTACCAGGAGCTTAATATATTGATTTCCCCTGGCTTTGGGGGTTTAAAATTTTATGGGGACCCTGTGGTTATAGTCCTTTTGTTCTTTGGCTGGTCTTCTGGGGGAGGGGCCTGGCGTGTTGTTTTCCAGTCAGTCTTGCTTGGGTTGAGTCACCCTGCCCCCCAGTCAAGGGGCTGAGCTCTGTGGAAACCGGTTTCTCAGTCTCTGGCTCTCTGAAGGTTTTGGGCCTTTTGTAGCCTTTTCACCTTTACAGGGAGTCCAAGCAATGAATCTGCCCAGAAGCACTCAGACCTCTGAGTTGCAGGAAGCCCAAGTCTCTGCTTTCCTCTGTGTGGTTCAGAACACACACTCCCCTCTGTGAAATTTCTGCTCACAGCGTAGCCTATCCGAGGTGGCGCGCGACCCCAGCTGCCTTTCTGCGGCTCTCAAGCACGGACTGGGAGGCCTGCGATGGGCAGGGAAAGTCGCGACCCCAACCGCCTTTCTGCGGCTCCCTGAGGGGTGCCTGGGAGGTTAGGCCGCTTACCCGCATTCTTTTCGCAGCCGGCGGGGATCGCTCAGGCTCTGCAGTGCGCCACGAATGTCCCGGTGGCGGGAGCACACAGGGAAAAACTGCGGCTCGTGAATCACCGCATACTCTCAAAAAGGCACTTGCAGGTGCGAGCCCGGCCCACAGGTTGTTGCAGAGAGCGGAAATCTGCAGGTTCAGGAATCGCGGACTGGATCCCCTACCAGTTCCACTTTGGGGCACTCCTTCCTGTGAGAGTGGGTCCAAGGGTCCAAGCGCCGGTGCCCGCGACCACCCCCTTCCACTAGTTACTCCTCTGAACTTTTTGGCCTTTTTAAGTGTTTTTAATGGGCTCTACATTAATGCTGGTCCCCCGCCACCGGGCACTTTCCTTTGGGGTATTACTGTCCTTGGTTAGCTTCTGGTGGCTCCCTCCCCCTTTTGTTTATCCTCTGATATCAGCTAGAGTGTTCCCACTTTGCTTTTACCTCTCCGCTGCTGTCTTCTGTTCTCGGAGAGATCCCGGGGTTAGAAATCTTTCTCCTCAGGGTGATTTCATGGGTGTTCAGCATGTTCTGGTAGATTTCCAGCTCACTTTTGGGGACCGGTTGCTGCAGGATCTCTTACTTCCGCCATCTTGCCCTCGAGTCTCATATTTTCACTTTTTTTGGAAATCACATATAATGTATAATTCTTCAAATAATTCTATATCATGACTACTCTATCATAAAAAGAGGCATTTTTAATAATATGCTTGGAATTTGAATTTCCATATGTTATCTTTATGCTCTTAATGAATAGCATGGTAAATTTCCTAATTTAATATAAGCCTAATAAAATATATTGCTCTGCAACAAACTGAGAGTTCAAAAATTTGCTTATATTGAAAACACCAATTTCAGAATGCTAATAATGAATTGACACTATTTTGGAAACAGAGGGACATTCACATAATTCAAGTAAGGCCATTTCCAATCTCAGCAACCACAATAATTTCCTTTACACTGGATGGGCAGTTTGTGATCTGGTACTACATTGGTTTTTGTGGTCAACTTAAAATCCATGGATATCTAAAATTAAGAAAAAGTCAGGAAGCATTAAGATGAAAGATTGGATGAACCGAGTGGGGGATCTTTACTTTTCACTTCATATAAGTTAAAAGTATTGGAGAATGACAGTTATAGCCTCTCTCAACTGCAGTTTGAGACCAATCCTGCCTACCCTAGGACTTACCCAGTGACCTGTTGAAAGTCATCCCAGGAATTAAGAAGAAACCACACCCATCCATGCACTTGGCAATGGCCCATCATCTGCAGACCTTTGTCCCAGTGCCAGCCCTATGGACCAAGGTCCTAAAGTGAGTCTCACACCTAAAGTGGTCCACCCAGGGACCAAATAGAATCCACACCTGACAACGTTAGTAACAGGCCTGCCAATGACAGACCCCACTGCAGATCCAGTGGCAGCCACTT
Organism: Nasua narica; assembly: GCA_028533885.1. Taxonomy (NCBI): domain Eukaryota; kingdom Metazoa; phylum Chordata; class Mammalia; order Carnivora; family Procyonidae; genus Nasua; species Nasua narica. The sequence continues at coordinate 11,669 of JAPYYJ010001660.1, read as the reverse complement.
GATCCAGCTCCAACCGCACTAGACTGTGATACTAAAGACAATACCATCAGACTGGGGACCTGACAGGGGAAGGTATTTACTTGCCAAAACAATATGTAAAACCTGGAAGAAGTGTTTTCTCCTTAGCTGTCCTTCAGAAATGGAAAGATAAAGATATTCCCAAACAAAAGCTAGGGTTCCTCACCACTAGAGCTATTTTACGAGAAATGCTGAAAGAAATTCTTTAAATTGAAATGAATGGTCACTAAATAACAACATGAAAACACATGGAAGTGTAAAACTCACTGGTAAACATAATATATAGTTGGGGTGCCTGGGTGGTTCAGTTGGTTAAGCATCTCCCTTTGGCTCAGTCATGTTCCCAGGGTCCTGGGATTGAGCCCTGCATTGGGCCCCCTACTCAGTGGGGAATCTGCTTCTCCCTCTGCCCTTCCCTCTGTTCATGCTTTCATTCTCTTAAATAAATAAATACAATCTTAAAAAAGATAAATATATATTCAAATTCAGGGTACTCTAGTACTGTAGTTGTGGTGCATTAGTTACTTTTATCTATAATAAATCACCATGTTGTACAACTTTAAGAAATCACATTGTACACCTAAATATATACAAGATTTTTAGAGAAAAATAGTCTTCCTTTCACAAACTAAAAAAAAAAGAAAAGTATTGGAGATATTATGTATACTTTTTACATACATCCTAAATCCTTAATAGATATCATAATATTCATAGTTATATATACCTATTAAAAACAGCTACTCCAGATTTTATTTTTCTTATAAGTCTTATGGTAGCAGAGTTCTGTTATTTTGTATAAAGTAGGATTTCAGAATGGGGAAAGTATGAGATATACAGCACTAGGTCATTATGTGCATATATTGTTTTCTGGAGACAAAAAAGCGTGTGTGTGTGTGTGTGTGTGTGTGTTTGTGACAGAGAGAGAGATAGAGAGATGGGTTATATTTTAGTATTTTCAGAATATCTTATGGTAAGATTATATTGGTAAAATATGAAATGCTTTTAAAATTTCTCTCAGAAACTAATGATGTACTATATGTTGGCTAATTGAACATAATAAAAAAATAAAATTGCTCTCTGATCCTTTTTATTTTAAGTTCACATGACCCACTTTTAGTCAAGTGTGGGTTAATGTCAGCATAAGTACCTTAAGGTAAAATATTTATTGATGTCAAAACACGTTGGCATGAAAACAGAATCATCTGTTTTAGATATTTATATTCATATAAATGAGAGAACAGGGATTATATGTATACATCCATACATCTATAGGTTACCATGTGAATGTTTTGTACTTTCAAAGTGGAGTTGAAAGGAAAGTATTCTATTTGAGTAGGCATTTGCCTCATTGCTCTAGGAAAAAGTGCCTGTGCCTTTTACTGTCATATACTGGCCCAAAAAAGCACTGAAAGGGGGAGAAAGCCAAAAGAAAGATGGTTTGGATATTCAAAGGTATTCTTGATTTTAAAAATGAGATTTCCACAAGCCAGATGTGAAGACAGAGACTCGAAGACAGAAAATGACTCAAGAAAGATTGATTTAAGAAAACAGTTTTGAACAGCAGAGACATCTAAAGAAAACTGTGGCTGCACTGGGAAATCTCTTATGAGTTCACATTTTTCTTCAGAAATGTGGAAATATAGAAGCAAATACAATCAAGGACAAATACAAAATATTTTGTAGGAACATAGTTAGGAAGGTTAAGTACAAAATATGCTGAGACCCACAAAAAATGCTGAGGACAGACAAAAGGGCTTTGATAATTGTGTTAAATGTTAGAATAAAAACCTGAACAATGAATCTTGGAACACTGAAAAAATAAAATAAAATAAAATTAAAAAAAAAAAAACAGGACAAGAGAAGCCCTTTGCTAGAGACACAATATTAACAGATGACTGAAAGAAAGAAAGAAAATGATTCAACTCTATTTTGTATCCAACCTTTATTAGAAAAAGAAATACCTTCCTATTGGAACCCATTGCACAAAATGTGGTTAGGGGTGAAATGAAGGCCAATAAATGGGAAAGAATAGTGAGAAAGTATTAATTTTCTTTCAGTGTTTTAAACTTGCAGGCCAGATGTGTTATATATATGGGAATGGAACAAATTCCAGATGTAGTCCTGTAACCTCTGTTGCTAATCTTTGAGAAATCACAAGAATAGGAGAGTTATCAGAAGAATGAAAACGTACAAATGTTTCTCTGATTAAAAAATGCTGTTCTGATTCACTTTTTTCCAGAGAGTTGAGAAATATAAATCCTCTCAATTACAGACCAAAGGCATATTGGTATTGATCACCTTACAAGAGTTATATTAATAAACAGGTAAGTTTGTGAGCATTTAGCAAAAAATTACTAAATACAAAGGGCATCCTTGATTCAATAGAAATAAATACTGTTCAGTTAATTTAATTATCTTTATTAAAAGGTTACTAGACTGGTAAGAGTTATGGTTAAGGGAAAACTAAAGGGATGACATATCTAGATTTCAGCAAGACATTAACGGAATTTCTTATTTTATCTCTCATATAAGTGTCTCTTCTTTGCAAGGCCATTGCGCATTTGAAACTATATTTTATTTAAATGCTCCCTTATCTCCACCTCACTGGATTTTGAACTCAAAGATGGGGCCTATTTATTAGTTCACCTGACAGAATATATAAAAAAGAACCAAATGGAAATTTCATAAATGAAAAAAAAAAAAACAAAAACAAAAATAAAAACTGAATTAATAGGCTCAGCAGCAGAATAGGGGAGCAGAGGAAAGGATTTTGTTCACACATTTGTGTACAAGTTTTTGTTTTCATATCTGTTTTCAAATGATAGACCTGTTGTCAATGGAAGAATAGAGTTTCTGAGTCATATGGTAGTTCTATATTTAATTTATTGTGGAACTTCCAAACTATTTTCCAAAGTGGCTTATCCATTTTAAACTCCCATTAGCAATATTTGATGGTTCCAATTTATTCTACATCCTTGCCAATACATGTTATTTTCTTTTTTAAAAAATATATTTATCCCAATAATTGTGAAGTGGTATCTCATTACAGTTTGGATTTGAATTTTGCTAATGACTAATAATGTTGAGCACCTTTTCATGTGCTTGTTGGTTATCTGAATATCTTTGGAGACATGTCTATTCAGATTTTGCGTCTATTTTAAAATTCAGTTGTTTGTCTTTTTATTGTTGTGTTGTAAGACTTTTTTATATATTCAGAATACTAGATCCTTATAAGACACATGATTTGAAAATATTTTTTCTTATTCTGTGGGTTGTGTTTTCGCTCTCTTGATAATTTTGATGCACAAGCAATAATATATATTGTTATATTTGCCTAGTATTTACTTTTACTGAAGAACTTTATATTTTCACAAGGCTTTAAATTAAATTTAATAAGTTTGAATCTAGTGACCTTTCTTTTCAATTTGAAGGCTCCCTTAATCATCTTTTCTAGGGCAGTTCTAGTGTTAATGTACTCACTCAGCTTTTGTTTATCTGGGAATGTTTTAATTTTCCTCTCATTTTGGAAGGACAGTTTTGCCACACATAAAATTCTCAGTTAATAGGTTTTCCCCTCCAGCACTTTAAAATTGTCATCCTGCTGCCTTAAGTCTTGCAATGTTTCTGCTGAAAAATCTGGTGATAATCTTATTGAGAATTCCTTGTATGTGAGGAGTCACTTTTCTCTTAGTGTTTTTAGATTGTCTTGTAGTTCAACAGTTTGATTATAATGTATCTCTGTGTGGGTCTCTTTGGGTTTATCCTACTTGAAGTTCATTAAGTTTCTTGTTTATCCATGTCTTTACTCAAATTTGGAAATTTTTTGCCATGGTTTCCTCAAAGAAGCTCTCTAGCCACCTTCCCATTCTTTCTCTTCTCCTTCTGGGACCTCCATAATGGACATATTGTTCTGCTTGTTGGTGACCCATAAAGTCCCTTGGGCTTTTAGGTAGGTGGAAATGACTACAAAAGAGAACACGAGGGATCCTTGTGGTGATGGAAATGATCTGTGTCTTGACTTTGTCAATGGCAATATGCTACTCTTTTGATATAGTACTATAGTTGCTCATGATATTATTATTGAGGGAAACTGGGTATAGAATACACTGGATCTCTATTAATTTTTATTAAGTTTTAATTTTAATTCCAGTATAGTTAACATATAGTATATGAGTTTCAGGTGTACAATATAGTGAATCAACAATTCTATACGTTACTCAGTGTTCATCATGACAAATGTACACTTTAATTACCATCAACTATTTCACCCATCCCCCCCAAACCTCTCTTCTGGTGAACATGAGTTTGTTCTCTATAGTTAAGAGTCTATTTCTTCATTTGACTCTTTATTCCTTTGCTCATTTGTTTTGTTTCTTAAATTCCACATGTGGGTGAAGTCATATGGTACTTGTCTTTTTCTAACTTACTTTTCTTAGCATTATATTCTCTAGATCCATCCATGTTGTTGCAAATGGCAAGATTTCATTCTTTTTTATGGATGGATGATATTTCATTTTATACTTCTTCTTTATCCATTTACCCATCAATGGACACAGGTTGCTTCCATAATTTGGCCATTGTAAATAATGATTCAATAAACATAGGGGTGCATGTATCCCTTTGAATTAGTGTGTTGTCTTTTTTGAATAAATAACCAATAGTGTGATTACTGGATCACAGGGTAGTTCTAATTTTAAGGCTTTGAGGAGTTTCCATACTATTTTCCAGAGTGATTGCACCAGTTTGCATTCCCACCAACAGTGCTCAAAAGTTCTTTTTGCTCCACATCCATGCCAACACTTGTTATTTTTTGTGCTTTTGATTTTTGCCATTCTGGCAGGTGTGAGGTGATTATAGTTTTGAATTGCACTTCCCTGATGAGGAGTAATGTTGAGCATTTTTCATGTGTCTGCTGGCCATCTGGATATTTTCTTTGTAGAAATATCTATTCATGTCTTCTGCTAATTTTTAAATTGGATTTTTTTGAGATGTTGAGTTGTATCAGTTCTTTGTATATTTGGGATACAAATATATCAGATAGGTCATTTGCAGATATCTTCTCCCATTCAGGAGGTTGACTTTTAGTTTTATTTATTGTTTCCTTCACTGTACAGAAACATTTTTATTTTTATGTAGTCCCACTAGTTTATTTTTGCTTTTATTTCCCTTGTCTCAGAAGACATATATAGAAAGAAGTTGTGATGGACAATGTCAGAGAAATTACCACCTGTGTTCTGTATACATACCATATGTATTATTTATTACATCATCATGTGAATCTAAAATTATCTCAAAGTAAAATCCTTAAGTAAAAAATCAATTATCTAATAAAAAATGGGGTAGTTCCATTTCCATGACAGCATAAGGAATTTTGTAGTACCCCTTTCCAGTGAAATAAGCAAAGTTAAAAAAAAAATAGACCAACCTAATCATTTAAAGTTCTCTGGAAATTATCCTAAGGTTATACAGCAAATGAAGAAATATTTATTCTAGAAAATCTACTAAAACTAGGTAAGAATAGCAAGACTCTGTAACACTTGAGCTGAGATCTCCTTCCTTACCTCAAAATAAAAAATGATGAATGTTCTATTCATAGTGTATGTGGCCTAGAAGATAGTGTCCCTGTTCCCTCAATTCCCAAGTCATGTTTTACTTTATCTCACTGATAGGAACAGGTTGACAGCATTTCTCATCCTCTCCGATTCTAAGTTGAAGAGGCTCAATTCCTGATGAGGCTGGCCAAGAGGATAGGACCTCTTCTTCCAGCCAGATTCTACCCATAAGACAGAGACTCGAACCTAACTGCTGCAGGCTGAGAAAGCTGAGTCTAACAACTTATATCCCAGCTCACTGGTAGGACAAAAGTTGTAAAATAGGAGAGGTAATGTAGTAGTTCAGAGGCTATAACTGTACCCTATATCTCCTGTTGTAGTCATGGAAAAAAAAATACTGGGTGGTTTAAAACAACAAAAATGTATTCTCTCATAATATTGGAAATTGGAATTCAGCAGGCCCACAATCCTGAATGCTCTAGGGAAGGATTTTTTCCTGCTTCTTCCAGCTCCTGGTGCATCCAGCTGTTCCTTGGTTTGGGAGTACATAGCTTTAATCCCTGCTTCAGTCTTCACATGGCCTTCTCCTTTGTGCCTTCCCATTTGTCTTATTATAAGGACAATTGTCATTGGATTTGAGCCCACTCTGATAGTGTAGGATGCTCTCATGTTGAGGTTCTTAACTTAATTACATCTGCAAAGACTCTTTTTTTCCAGTTAAGTTTACACTCACAGTTTCCATCTGGACATATTTTGGGGGAGAGGAACAATTTAACTCACTACAGTCAACCTCATGATCTCCAAAATTCATCTCTGTCCAATATACAAAATACACTCAACCCATCCTAACATCCTCAAAGTTTTAATCCATTAAAGCAAAAACTAAATTCTCATGTAAAAATCATCAGTTCAAAAAAATTCTAAATCTCATCATCTAAATCATCTAATTTATCTAAATCAAGTTTTGGGGGAGACTCTGCCTCTGTACCCAAGGCTCTGTCCTTAGAGTCATTATTTCTTTTTCTTGAAGGATAATACATGTGCAGGTGAGTAGCTTTATCAGAACATTTCCTGTCGGTAGATACTTAGAAGTCTGAGAGACTTGCTTCATTTTGCCTTACCTTTTCTCCCTCAGTCCAAGTTAGCAGTATTTCTTCTGATATAAGATTCTCAGAAACATAGTTGGTCTTTCACATATGTCAAGGGGGTCTGTAACATTAGATGAGGAAGCTCTCTACAGGCCCTTGCTGAATAACCCCTGTCATTATTCCTGCTTTCTAGTGAGATGGTTGATTAGATTTCTGAGTTATTTACCCAATCTCTTCAGCAAAAGAAGAAATCTATCCTAGGCTCTCTCCTTAAAGCAATCTTTTCCATCAGTGAATTTCATAATTTTAGCATTCTTACCACTCTCTATAGGCCAAAAACTCCCAAATCATGTAGTGCTGTTTTCTTTTTGTTTAACAATTCTTCTTCAGTTTATTTCCTCTTTAATTCTACTATAAACAGCAAGGACAAAACAGGCTATACCTTCCAAACTTCTTGGAAATATCTTCAGCTAAACATCCAAGTTCATTGTTTACAAATTATCTTTCCTACCCAACAGTAGAATATAATTCAGTCAAGTTTTCTGCCACTACACAATAAGGATTACCATTTTTTGATGTTCATCTCCTTTTGTGCTATCATCATAAACACTTTTAACATTCATATTTTTACCAGCATTCTCTTCATAATGATATGTGTATTTTCCAAGATGGTAGAAGCTTTTTCTATAGTGCTCTTTTTTTCCTTATGAGTGCTCACCAAAATTATTTTTAATGCCCATATTTCTACCAGCAGTGTCTTCAAGGAAGTCTAGGTTTTTACTATTATGTGTCCCCAAATTCTTTCAGCCCTGCCCATTGTTGAATTCCAAAGCCACTTCCAAAGTTTTAGTTAACTACAGTACCTCATTTCATGTTAACAAAATCTGGATTAGTTTCCTAGGACTGCCATAATGAATTACAATAAATGTTGTAGATTAAAATAATAGAAATTTATTCTCTCAAATTTGGAAAGACCAAAATTCCAATATCAAAGAAGCAGCAAAGCTTTACCCCTTTGAAGGCTGGTGGATAAAAATTTTTTGCCTCTTCCAGCTTTTGGTGGCTGTAGGTATTCCCTTGGTTTAGGGAATACATGACTTCAATCTATGCCTCAGACTTTATGGCTTTATTTTGTGTGTCTTCTCTGTTTCTCTTCTTAGAAGTTCATTTACCATTGGATTTAGGGCCCACCTGGATAGCCCAGGTTTATCTCATCTTGAAATCTTTAGCTTAATTACCTCTGCAAAGATCCTTTGTTTGAATAAATTCACATCCAAAGATTCCAGTTATACATATGTTTTAGGGATGGCCACCATTTAGCCTACTACACCTTCCAAGTGCCCAGATTAGTGATACAAAGAATTTGCCCAGAGTGGGAGGTAATTTTATGAAAAAAACTCTCCTCAAATAAACTGACTCTATTTGAAATAGAATGTGGTTATTTCAAGCCTAAGGGCAACATCAAAAATAGCATCTCCTCTTAAGAGCAGTTAGCAGTAATTAAGAGCAGTAAGCAAAAGGCTAGACAGCTAGTTCAACAAAGAGAATCAGGGATGGAGTTAGGTGAAAAGACCCTTCCTAAAGTCAGAACAAACCCCAAAGCTGGCCTCAAAATCTATCCCTGTCCAAATTTAATTGGTTCAGGCTGTGAAACAGTATATATCCCAGGGCATTGTAAGAAATAATAGTACAATTAACTATGAATTCATGTGAATGGGGGCTTAATAATATACAAAATGAGATAGACAGTTTAACAGAGATTAGGGAAATTTACAATCAAGGAGAGCCTTGTTAAAACCATTGTAGTCCCAGAGTGACTGCAAATAAGCAAGGGTGCACCTGCTAAAGAACAATACCAGTGGCTTCACATTGCAGAGTAAATACACTCTACTAATCTAGTCTAGTCAAGTCAACAAAATAAATAAACATTACAAATAAACCTTGGAGAATAGTAACGGAAATCAGAATCCACAGTTGCTATATTACCTAAGTATTTGAAGGGTTTTTTTTTTTTTGAGATTTTATTTATTATTTGACAGAGGAGACACAGCAAGAGAGGGAACACAAGCAGGGGCAATGGGAGAGGGAGAAGCAGGCTTCCTGCTGAGCTGAGAGCTGGGCTCGATCCCAGAACTCCAGGATAATGACCTGAGCCAAAGGCAGACGCATAACGACTGAGCCACCCAGGTGCCCCTAAATATTTGAGTTTTCAATAAAAACATAACAAATGCCAGAAACAGGAATATATGACAGTAAAAAGAAGCAGGTAATTGTTTTCGAGAGAGTGAGATGCCTGATCTAACAGAGGAAGACCTCAAATTAGCTATTATAAATATATTACAAGAACTAAAGGAAACCATACTGAAAGAAGAACAGATATAAAGACAATGCCTCATCAAGCAGAGGATATCATTAAAGAGGTAGAAATGATTTTTTTAAAAGAAAATTCTAGGGTTGGAAAGTGTAATAACCAAAATGAAAAATCTACTAGAGTCTCAAAAAGTATATGTCAATTGGCAGAAGACCCCAAAAGCCTGAAAATAAATAGGTTGATAGATATTATGCAATCTCAAGAGCAGAGTGAAACTAAAATGAAGAAAAATCAACAGAACTTCAGCAAAATGTAGGATACCTTTAAGTGTAGCAACATATGTGCTATGGGTGTACCAGAAATAGAGACAGAAAGAAAAGAGGCAGAAAAAAATGTTCAAAGACATAATGGCTAAAAATATCATAAATTTTCTGAAAAATATTAATCTACACATTCAAGAAACACGGTAAGCTCCAAGTGGGATAAATTTTAAAAGGTCCACATTCAGATACATCATAGAAAAAAATACTAAGTGCCAAAGATGAATAGAAAATCTTGAAAGCATTATGTAAAAAATGACTGGTTTTTGTATAAGGGAGTCCCAATAAGATTAACATCTGACTTCTCATCAGAAATAATGGATACTGGAAGACAGTGAGATTAAATGCTTAAAACAATGAAAGAAGAAAACCTGTCAACTGAGAATCTTTTATCCCATAAGACTTAAAAAATGAGACTCTCAAAAATGAAGGCAAATAAAGACATTGTTATATAAACAAAAGTTAAGAAACATCTAAGAAGTTCTTTACTTGAAATTAAGTAAACCAAAATGGAATTTCAGATCCACATGAAACAACAAAAGGACTGTTAAATGTAATTATACATGGCATATACATGCACATTTATTTTTCTTTTATCTTTTATTTAAAGAGCAGTTGTATAAACCATATGTATATAATTGGTTGGTCGGTTCTATAACATACTGAAATGTAATATATTCAATAATAACACCAAAGAGATGGGTGAAAGCAAAGTTGTGTTGGAGTAAGCAAATGACAGCAGAGAATAACACATAGAAATATATAAGAATTATATATTATATATATTATATTTGTTAATTATAATTATAAATGTTAAATAAGAAAGGGTGTATAATAACCAATATAAAGATATATTTGCTTTCCTTTCTTTTCTCAGCTTCATAAATGGACATAAATTTATGTAAATAATAATCATAAAAATGTATTATTGGGTTTGTAACATATATAAATAAACATACATATTGTTTATATATACATATTGTTATATATATATATTAAAAGCACAAAAAAGGGAAAGAGGGTATAGAGCTATGTAGGAGTACTGTATGTAATCTCAATGCAATTAAGTTGGCATAATTCTAAAGTAGATTCTGAGAAATTAAAATGTATGTAATAAATCTTATAGCAACACTAAGAAGATAACTAAAAATATGCTGAAAAAAAAATTAAAGTATTTAAAATGTTACACTAGAAGATATTTACTTAACACAAAATAAGGCAGTAAAGGAGGAACAGAGGAACAAAAATGGCATGATACATATAGAAAACCAAATGTAAAATAGCAGACAAAACCCAACTATGTCATGAATAACTTTAAATGTGAATATAGTAAAAATATAATTGAAGGCAGAGATTGTTAAATTGGATAAAAACAATAGGATTCAACTATATGCTGTCTGTAGGAGAACTATTTTAGATTTAGTTTCAAATAGATTCAAATAGGTTGAAAGGAAGAGAATAAGAAAAGATATATCATGTTAACAGTGATCATAAGAAAGCCATAGTGGCCGTAGTAATTTCAGAAAAAATACTTTAAAAAACAAAATGTCTCTAGAAATAAAGAAGGATGTATTATAATGATAAAAGTGTTAATCCATTAAGAAATTATACCAATTATAAGCAAATATGCACCCCGCAATAGAGACCTGAAATATAAAACAGAAGTTGACCAAATTGAGGTGGGAAATAGACAATTTAGCAATGATATTTAAAGAATTTGACACCCCATGTTCAATACTGAATAGAACTACTAGAAAGAAGATGGAAATAGAGGAAATATAGAGTACTTGAGCAATACTATATCCAAACAAGACCTACCAGACATCTATGGAGCTCTCCACAGTAATAACAGAGCATATGTTCTTTTCAAGTGCACATTGAACATTCTCCATGATAAAAAAAAAAATTGCTAGGTCATGATAAAATTGTCACTAAATTTAAAAGAATTAAATATTATAAAGTTTGTTCTCTGTTCACAGTGGAGTGAAATTGGAAGTTAATAATCAAAGGATGTTTGGAAAATTCACAAGTATGTGGAAATAAACAACATATTAACTAATGAATGGCTTGAAGGTAAAAATCACAAGGAAAATTTGAAAATACTTTGAGATAAAAGGAAGTGAGAACATAATATATGAAAACTCATGAGATGTAGCTAAACTAATGCTTATAGAAATACTTATAGCTAAAAACACCTACTTTAAAAAAGAAGAAAGATATCAAATCAATAAATTAATTTGCAACGACGTGGATGGAACTAGAGGGTATTATGCTAAGCGAAATAAGTCAGTCAGAGAAAGACAATTATCACATGATCGCTCTGATATGAAGAATTTGAGAGGCAGGGCAGGGGGTTATGGGGGGGTGGGGAAGAGAAATG
>JAPYYJ010000166.1:0-15580 GCA_028533885.1 Nasua narica | reverse complement strand
TGGCAGTAAGAAACTATTCTTTTTTTATAGCCGGGCTCAAAACATCATGTTAATTTTCATATTTTAGTGTATTTATACATGATGAACATGTTTGCCTATTCTGCTGTCCTCTGACCAATCCTCAAGTACACTCTAATGGAAAAAGATTTGGGGTCCAAAATTGCAGTGACAGTTTCACATAATAATGATAGTATTTATACTAAAGATCTTTAGTGTTTTTCTCCCCTGGTTCCTCTATAAAAGCAGGATTCCATACATTATATGGACAGTTAGCTTTTATTGTAATTATTCTAAGTATTTGTCTAAACTTAGTAACAGAAAGAATCACATGTAAAATGTATTTTAGAGATACCAGGTTTTTACAAAATGAAAAACTTGTGCCACAAGTTTTCATAAGCAGTGCCTTATCCATTCCTTTTGGAAACTAAAAATGTACTTGAGTCAAATTATACATTAAATCTCTACTTAGGTAAATAGACTAATGTATTGTTTGCCTTTATATAGAAGTCAGAACACATAAATCTGGAATAAAATAACATATTCATAATGTGATAAGAATGTAAATATTTTCTTAGTTTACAATTCTGTTCATTGAGATTCAGGGATGATGATGCCTCACGTTGGTTGTTTTCACATTGTTAACTTTGAAATTTGTTATTTGTGATTAAGGGCTGTGTATTTTTGCAGTACACCCAGTAAAAGTCACAGTGTGTGACTTTTGGCCTTTATCACAGGGTGATCTATTTGGCCTTTGGTAGCAGATAGATGTTTGAATTTCATTGTTTCTTATCAGCTATGGTGGTAGCTCAGGCAGTATATAAAACTATGCATGGGACTCTCTACTTTTTAAATTCTTCTCTTTCAATAGCTACACAAACGTAAAAGGGCTAAATGCACCAATCAAAAGGCATAGGGTATCAGATTGGATTAAAAAAAACACGAACCCTCAGTATACTGTCTGGAAGAGACTCATTTTAGACCCAAAGACACTTCCAGATTTAAAGTGAGGGGTTGGAAAACCATTTACCATGCTAATGGACATCAAAAGAAAGCTGGGGTGGCAATCCTTATATCAGACAAAATACTTTGTACACAGAGGTGGAGAGTTTGACAAGGAAGGTGGCCCCCTTGACTGGAGGCCCTGGGGTCAGCTAAGGGGGGGACCAGAGCATCTTGCAGGTCCACTTGCATGGCCTGGGTTGTAGCTTCCCCTGGTGGCGGAACGTCCCATCACCCCTGCCAGGAAGTCTCGAGTTCCCCCTGGGCCTGCTGCCAGGACCTCGGGCGAGGGGAAGGTCCTGGGGAAGAGATGAGTGGCTTTGGAGGGCAAAGGGGAGGGCCGGGCTTCCCAGAGGAACAGGATGTTTCCAGGCCTGGGCTGCATTCAGGCGGCCCGCTCAGGGAAGAGCCCTTAGGCCATCCCTCGGGTGGTTTCTCTCCACTGAGCCCCTACCTTGGGATGAATCCACTCTCTGCTGCAGCAAGATCCCCTCCACAGCGAAATCGCTCCAGGGGGCGGGGTCCCTGAGGCCACTGACGTCGCGCCAGCTCGAAATCCCGTGGCGCCGGACCGAGTCTCGCGAGAGCTCGTTCTACTCGCCGAAATGTGCGCCGTGAAGCTGAGGCGAGTGCGGGCAATCCTCATGAGTTTTCTACCCAAATTGATATCAGAAGAATTGAGAATTCCCTGGGAAGCTTCGGAAAAAAACGCTTCCTTTGGCGGGGTCGCTGAGGCGAATGGCTTTCACCGGAAATCCAGCAGTGCTGGCCCGTTCCCCGCTGGAGCCGCTTCTCCTCACAGCAAATGTGCGTCTTTTCTCCAAGCCCAGCTTTCTTCAACACAGTCATTTCCAGAATAATCTCAATGCCATTAGGTAGTCCTAAAGGTAAATCGGTAGTTCTTTGGAATAGAAATTTAAGAAAAACTCTTTCCTTTGTAGTCCCCACTTTTCTGCCTCAGAAAAAGAGCCTGTCTTTCCCGTCTTTTTTGTTTTTCTCTCTCCTTGATGCTTTTTTTTTTCCCCTTGATCTCCTTTCAAGCTCCAACTGTTTATTCACGAATGTTGGCTCTGGCCCTTCTTAGCTGTGGGACCCAGGGCCAATGACCCAACGTCTCCTTGCCTCCATTTCCTGGGACTGAATGGATATCATGGAAATAGATGGGAAGACTGTCTAGAATATTCCATATCATTTGGTGAGTGCGGACCCAGTTCATGGTGGGTAATTCCCTTTATTGTGGTCACTGACATTTCTTTTCTTTTTTAAAAATTATTATTATTGTATGGTTATTAAAGATTTTCTTTATTTATTTGACAGAGAGAAATCACAAGTAGGCAGAGAGAGAGGAGGAAGCAGGCTCCCTGCTGAGCAGACAGCCTGATGCGGGGGTGAGGGGGGGTCTCAATCCCAGGACCCCCAGATCATGACTGAGCCGAAGGCAGAGGCTTTAACTCACTGAGCCCCTCAGGCACCCCTGTCATTTCTTTTCAAGATGGTGTCCTTTGGCATGTCTCCCAGGCCTGTTCTTCCCCCGGAAGCTTGCATGTCCGTCTGGGTGGTGGAGACATGAAACACAGTGGCCCCTGTTGTTCTCAGTTCTCTGCTGGGATCCCACAGGGAACTCCTGTTCATTTAGGGAACAAATCAAATGGACTGAAACTTCTCTATGTCTCTGGACATCTCTTCACTTCTCCAATGAGACTGCTGTTGCCTGATAGAGATCCTCTTTGGTCTCGTCCGGTTTTTGTTGTTGTTGTTGTTTTGTTTCTGTTTTTAGAAGGTAACTTATGTCTCTATCAATGTGAAATACAAATGAAACTTTTTCTGTTACAAAGATAGTGGCTTAGAAAAAACACAAAACCATCACCTCAGGATATGTGAATTTGGTTTTATTCATAAAGTAAATACAATACAGAATGCAGTCTTCAGCTAGAACCTCAGACACAGCTGTCCACAAGGCTTATGCACCAAACAAAATCCACCCAATCCAAGGCTTTGGGTTTCTGGTCTGAGGACCAGAGATGTGTCCTCTTTCTTTCCGTGGACAAAGTGGGAAGGCTTCAGGGAAGGCTTTAACATTCACCTATCACCTGTCAAAGTCCTGATTGCTTCCCTAGAATAGTCGTGAGTTTGGTTTTCTTGGCTTCCAGTCTCCTACTTCGATTCACTGAAGTTAGTGATCCAGTGAGTAGAAAAAAGTCAGGTTCTGAAGCAGTGGAGGCTAACATCTGTTACGCTACTAAATCTCGGTGGTTTGACCTAATACCATTTGGATTCTCCCCCTCGGGCCAGTGCAGGGCAGGCTCTGCAGTGGGTTTCTTTCCATGTCATTATTTAGGGACTGAGATCCTTACAGTGAGTGGCCTCACCATCTTCCAGAACTTTAAGGTCCTCCCTGGGTCCTCTGCATAGGACTTGCTGTGGAAGGAAGTGCAGGAGGTTGGCAAGCGGTGTCCTTGAAGTAGCAGGCACGGTTCTGCTCAGATTCCATGGAAGAGATCCATGAAAGATTCATTTTCCTCCAACATTGTTCTGGCTTAGGCATTTAGCAGTGATTGTTTTAAATTAATACTTAGAACTTGCTGAGCTGAAACCTGTACAAGTACACTTAAATTTTTAACTCGTCTCTCTTTTTTGTTATTTCAGAAAATTGGACTCTATCCTCTATTTATTTACTGGGCTTTTGTGATAACCAAATAGGAACTAATCATCCCAACTGAGACAGAATTGATTCAATTAAAAATGTAAGTACATTTTTCGTGTCCGTGTGTGCATATTAGACTCATTAGAAATAGCATTCCTTCCAAAAGCGAATTAAAATTTCTTATGGAAATCTTCCTAGTAATTTTCATTTCTTAGGAAGCTTTTGTTTCCTTTTCCAACCATGTGTTTGCACTTGCTAGTCTACCACACCATTTGGGGATGTGCTTTGAAAATCTGCTCCCTAATATTCTTTGAGGATGATTAACCATGTGACTTTGGTGGTTTTATGTTTCCCCTCTGGTTGGGAGGAGAAAATACAACAAGTAGGGATTTTTGTAAATGCTGTTTCTGCTGATGCTATTCCAATCTAGGTATGTAGGTCCATGTAGGTTAAGAAGATGTTCACCCCTTTTTGCCAATCTCACTTGTGCTGCACTGAATTTTACAGAGAGGTGGAGAGTTTCATGAGGGAGGTGGCCCACTTGACTTGAGGCCTGGGGTCAGCTAAGGGGAGGACCAGAGCACTTTGCAGGTCCACTTGCATGGGCTGGGTTCTAGCTCCCCCTGGTGTTGGAAAGTCAAATTGCCCCCCTCCCAGAAGGTCTAGAGTTCCCCCTGGGACTGCTTCCAGACCAGAGGTGAGGGGAAGGTCATAGGGAAGAGATCAGGTGCTTTGGAGGGAAAAGAGGAGGGCAAGGGTTCCCAGAGGAACAGGATCATTAAAGTGGTGTTCTGCATTCTGGATTTCAGCTCACTTAAGTGGTTTTAGCCCATTCCTCCGTGTGGGTTCAGTGCACTGACCAGCACTTTCATGATGAATACAATCTTTGCATAGGATATTTTAACAGCAATGCCTTTATGCTCATGAAAACAATATCTTTTCTCTAAAAAAATATTTTATTTATTTATTGGACACCCAGAAAGAGAGAGAGAGAGATCACAACTATGCAGAGAGGCAGGCAGAGAGAGAGGAGAAAGCAGGCTTCCTGCAGAGCAGAGAGGCCCATGCAGGACTCCATCCCAGGACCCTGAGATCATGACCTGAGCCAAAGGGAGACTAACCCATTGGCCTCCCAGGCACCTAGGGAAACACTATCTCAGATAGCTAAAGGATATCTTGTATTTCCTAGTGCTTCTTTCATTTTGGTAATTAGTAGAATAACGTCTTGGTACAGGAACTGCTCAATGGTAATGTTCAATATTTTATTTCTGGAAAAAGCTTTGGCATTTACCAACACTCTCATGAGATTGTCTCCTCTATCCTCCTAAAGTTTGGAGCAAAAACCACCACGCCAGAAAAATCTGCTAAAAGATTGCTTCTCCAGGAAGATCTGTGAGTTTGCTTTATCCATTTGTGTTTGATAGAGGATGTAGTGTTCTCTGCTGCTATTGGAAGTATAAGTGCTTTTTCTGCTGACAGTGATAGAAAGAGCTACATCCAGACATCGAGAATACAGTCTATGTCATTTGCAAACCAATATTTTTTATGATCTACTGCTCGGTGTGCATTGTAGTTGTAACTCAAGAGAGGCCTGGCCTCACCCTTGATGGCATAGCTGTATGGCATGAATTCATGTATTTCAGCCTTGATCTTTTAACAGTATTTGAAATTCTTAAATCTCCCTGCAGGATACATGGTGTTCCTGGAATAGCAATAGGAGGAAATACATTTTGATGACCTGTGATGGAAATTAGTATTCCCAATTTTAGAAAGGAGAGAATTTGTCCAGGTAGCCCACTTTCCACTTAAAACCCCGTTATGTGAAGTCACATACCGCCAACCTGCATATGTTATATGGTGCTTCTGTGCAGAAAATAAATCTAAGATGTTGGGTTTTGGGTTAGTCACCATCCCTCTCATAAGCACAAGAAAACGATGCCATGAGATTCAGTGACATACAAGAAAAACTGTATTAATGGCCATTTTATCAAGAACTATGTCTCCCCAAATGGCTGCTTCTGTCTTTCATGATAGTAAAATAGTCCTTCTAGCAAGTGATAGCTGTGATCTCTCTCTTTCTCTGTCAAATAAATTAATAAAATCTTTTTTTCTTAAGATTCTATTTATTTATTTGACAGAGGGAGAGATCACCAGCAGGCAGAGAGGCAGGCAGAGAGAGACAGGGAAGCAGGCTCCCTGCGGAGCAGAGAGCTCCATACCAGACTTGATCCCATGACCCTGAGATGACCTGAGCCAAAGGCAGATGCCTTCACCCACTGAGCCACGCAGGCCTCTGTTTTCGGCTCGGGTCATGATCTTGAGGTCATGGGATAGATCCTGGCATGGAGCTCTCTGCTCAGCAGGGAGGCTGTTTCCCCCCAACCCTCTATCTCTCTGCCTGCCTCTCTATGTACTTGTGATCTCTCTCTCTGTCTGTCAAATAAATAAATAAAATCCTAAAGAAAAAAAAAAAAAAGAATTGATCCCAGCAACTCTTCTACCACCCTGGTGTTGGGATGAAACCCAAGGTTCCCATCCAATGGAATTTGGCATTTCTCAGCTATTGCTTTGGATGAAAAACTGCTGAGAGTTTGAAACAGTCAATGTGCACGTACTCAAATGATGATCAATGTTCTGGATACTAGCACCTTTCAGTTGATGTTACTCCCCCAAGAT
Source organism: Nasua narica (assembly GCA_028533885.1). Classification (NCBI taxonomy): domain Eukaryota; kingdom Metazoa; phylum Chordata; class Mammalia; order Carnivora; family Procyonidae; genus Nasua; species Nasua narica. The sequence goes on along the minus strand of JAPYYJ010000166.1, from coordinate 9,261 downwards.
TCTCGGTGTTTCTCTTTCCTCTGCTACTCTCCAAGACCTCAGTTTGGTGCTTTGAGCCACAACAACAGCAAAAGACTGAGGATAGAATGGTTTTGATATGTAGACTTTGTAGAAGCTCTTACTCCCCTGAAGCCCTCAAGGAAGGGTTATGATTTAAGGTAATGATTTAAGTTTCTACAATATGGGGTTTAGAAAATTCTCTATTTGTGTGACTGAATATAAAGAAACATTGAATTAGGGGCGCCCAGGTGGCTCAGTGGGTTAAAGCCTCTGCCATCTGCTCAGGTCCTGATCCCAGGGTCTTGGGATGGAGCCCTGCAAAGGGAGGGCTCTGTGCTCAGCAGGGAGGCAGTTTCCCCTCCCCCTCTCTGCCTACTTGTGGTCTCAATCTCTGTCAAGTAAATAAATAAAATCTGTAAAAAGAATTTGAAATAACATAATATAAGCAAGACAGTTTAATGACCATCTTTCTCTAATGGAAATTGATCATCTGCAAATTAGCACATTTTAGGTTTATGGTTCTGTTTCTAAATCATCAGCCCTAGTGCAGGTCAATTAATTTTAACTGGAATTCAATTCAATCTTCATGAATCCAGAAGTTCTCTATCAGATGTATAAGTAAAGTGTCTCCAAACATACCCTTCATGTTCCCTTTGAGTGACTAAGAACTACTGAGTGGACTTAGGTCTGAGATACTCATTCATTCCTTCAAAATGATTGAGCAACATTCTATGCCTGGTCCCCCTGGGAACGGTTCTCTGTTTGCTGCCAGTGCTGTTCCTGCTGCTGCTACCTTGTAGAAGTGTCTCTAGTTCAAAAGAGTATTCTGGTTTCCTTTATGTCTAATTCTTATCTCAGGTTTGGGTTTGGACCTGAGACAAGGAGAGAGGGATGGAGGGCCACATTTTCTTCACTGTGCTGGAGAAGGAGAAGATGGGTGCGGGCTTGTGCGAATTCTTTTCCATTGTTGCTTGAACAGAGGCTTGGGATTCAGCTCCTGCTGGAAGCGATCTAATTTCTCCATAAACAATAGGGCCAAATATCAGGCGAACTGAAGGCAAGTAAAGGTAGAAGAACATGGACGAGATTGGCTCTGGATGCTGGAGTTTGCAAAGCAATTGATTTCATCAGAGGCATGCCATGCTAAAGATGTCCAGAGACCATGTCTCGGGATGCTTTGGTTTGGACGTGATTCCAAAGCCAAGGTGCTCTCATCTATTCCCTGTAGCCTACTGTCTACAGTAGAAGAAGGGGCTGATAGAAGAAGGGGCTGATCCAGGCATGGACTTGTGGTCGAGAAGGAACACAGCAGCATGTCCTGGACCCTAACGTGTGTGTGAGCGAGTGACTCTCTAAAGTCCAGTGGAGGCAGAAGGAGATCAGCTGGCATTTTGTTGGTTGGTTAGGTATTTGTGGCGATGGGATGGGCCTGGGTAGTTTGTTTCCTTCCTGAACAGGGTGAAAGAACTCTTCAAGTGGACATATTTGCACAGGGGCCTGGCAGGATAGGAGGGTGCGGCTCAGTCCCTTTACCGAGAAAACAGGACAATTGGGCTCTTGAACAACTAGGCCAAGAGCAGAGTTTACCTTTAGCCATGGCAGTGCATGTCACCTCTGCAGAAAAAATAGAAGGTTCCTACATGAATTGAGGTGCAGGAGTCAGCGTGAGTAGACCCCACCGCCCTCAACCCTCAGCGGCCCTCTCCCCACACTGGGCAGGCAGCACCTAGAGTCCAGTCTGAGCTCCAGATCTAGGTCCCGCCCCCGTCTCCAAATGGATCTGAGGACTTCAGTTGGTGGGGGGCAGGGGGATGCGAAGGCAGCTGAAGGCAAGTTCAGGGCAAGCCAGGCTAATGGGCCTCTTTCAAATGCAGAAATCTTTCTTTGCAAGTCAGAGCCTGCTGCTTCTCTGCATTGAATGGCTTTCCTCAAATCCCCCAAACCTTGGGCTGCTGCTTGTAAACTTCAGGAGGGAGGAGGCAAAGGGCCAGGAGAAAGGGCCTGTCTGAAGAGCTCACCTCCTCCGGGGGCAAAAAGAGTCCCCTCCTCTTCCTAACCCAGGAAACTCCAATCAGACCTTTGGGAACCAGGGATGTGGAGGATGACGTCTTCGTTTAAAGGCTTGCAGGGGCGGGGGGTGCAGGTAGGAGGCTGTGGCATGGTGTGGCTGGCTGAGTCTGGGGGACACGAAACCCAAGATGGTGGTGTTGTTGTGGAAAACCGAAGCAACCGAGGAAACAAATGGCACCGGGACCACAGGGTAAGACAACTTTATTTACCCCGGGCAGGCTCAGTGGGGTCACTCCCCAAGATTGAGACCCCTGCAGTGTTTAGGGTGAATTTTTATGGCTCTAGGTGATGGGGGCGGGAAAGAACCATTGTTGCAGTCTTCTAGGCTGTTGCCGCCCTCCTTTTGCAGAGAGAAGTAGCCAGGGAGGAGCTGAGGTCCAAGGTATCTCTTCCACCTCAGAGTTAATACTGTGCAGCAAGTGAGTTATCTAATACAGACTCTGCCTCATTCATCAAGGAATCTGGTTGTTCCAATGAGGCATTTCTATGGAAACAAAAGGAAAACACAGGTGAAGGGTTGACATAAGGGCTCACCCAGTGTCTAAGCCCGGACTGTTGCAAGTGAGAAGGTGTCTAGGTGTCATGCTTGAAGCATCCTCAGAGAAAGTGGGGGTGAGCGGGGACAATTGGATGGAGTTTTCTGGTGTGTAGGTCAAAGGTCTCCTTTTGAGTGGCCCAAAGAGCAGCAGCCACAAAGACTATCTCTCTGCATGAGCTCTTGTGGCCATTTCCGTGAAGTTTCTTTCACATGGTTGAGCTTTTTTGCCAGACTTCAGGGAAAAAGGGCAATTTCAGTTCTTAATGGTTGTGAGAGAAGAGAATGGGAGAATGTTGGAAACCTTAGTCTGAAGAGTCAGAGATCATCAAGGAAACCAGAAGGATTCAGGCCCTGATCCAGTTTTACTGGCAAACAGCAAAGGTTCCAAGATAATTAATTCATCAGAACTAGCATCTAAGACCCACAAAAGTGTGTTATTGTCAGCGAATCTTTCTCTCCAAAGTCACCTTCATTCCCATCAAAGATAGCCAATTGAAGATTCATTTGTTCGTAAAACAAGTCTGGTTGTAACAAACTGGGCATAACCATCTACATAAGCATAGAAAGAATAGCAATTCACCATATAGGAGTCTTTTTCTCTTTCTTTCTTTTTTCTTCTTAATCTGCTTTGGTGTGGCTTCTCCTAAGGAATTTTAGATTGAACTTCTTTTTCAAAGGGTGTATTTTATATATTTGACAGAGACAGGGAGAGGCAGAGAGAGAGAGAACGAGAGGCAGGCGGAGAGAGAGGAAGCACAAGCAGCAGGAGAGGAAGAGGGAGAAGCAGATTCCCCACGAAGCAGAGAGCCTAACATGGCAGGGTTCGATCCCAGGACCCAGGGTCATGACCTGAGCTGAGGCAGACGCTTAAAAACTGAGCCATCCAGGCACCCAGGAAAACACTATCTCATATAGTTCAAAGATATATTATATTTCATAGTACGTCTTTCATTTTGGAAGTCAGTAGAATAACTTCTTGGTACAGGACCTGCTTGATGGCAACATTCGATATTTTATTTCTGGAGAAAGCTTTGGCATGGCATGTACCAAAGCTCTCATGGATTGTCTCCTCTATCCTCCTGAAGTTTGGAGCAAAAACCTCCACTCCAGATAAATCTGCTAAAATATTGCTTCTCCAGGAAAATCTGTGAGTTTGCTTTATCCATTTGCGTTTGATAGAGGATGTAGTCTTCTCTGCTGCTCTTGGAAGTGTAAGTCTTTTTTTGCTGACTGTGATAGAAAGAGATACATCCAGACATCGAGAATACAGTCTATGTCATTTGCAAACCAGTACATTTTATGATCTACTGCTCGGTGTCCATTGCAGTTGTAACTCAAGAGAGGCCTGGCCTCACCCTTGATGGCGTAGCTGTATGGACTGAATTCATGTTTTTCAGCTTTGACCATTTAACGGTATAGGAAATTCTTAAATCTCCCTGCAGGATACATGGTGTTACTGGAATAACAATAGTAGCAGTAGCAATAGTAGCAATAGTAGAAATACATTTTCGTGACCTGTGATGGAAATTGGCATTCCCAATTTTAGAAAGGAGAGAATTTGTCCAGGTAGCCCACTTTCCCCTTAAAACTGCATTATGTGAAGTCACATGCCACAAACCTGCAAATGTCATATGGTGCTTCTGTGGAGAAAATAAAGCTAAGATGCTGGCGTTTGGGTTAGTCACCATCCCTCTCATAAGCATAGAGAAAACGGTGCCATCAGAATCAGTGACATACAAGAAAAACTGTATTAATGGCCATTTAATCAAGAACTATATCTCCCAAAATTGCTGCTCCTGTGTTTCATCCTAGTAAAATATTCATTCTAGCAAGTGATAACTTTGATCTCTCCCTTTCTCTGTCAAATAAATAAATAAATTTTTTTTTCTTAAGACTTTATTTATTTATTTGACAGAGGGAGAGATCACAAGCAGGTAGAGAGGTAGGCAGAAAGACAGGGGGAAGCAGGCTCCCTGCTGAGCAGAGAGCTCCATGCCTGGCTCAATCCCATGACCCTGAGATCATGACCTGAGCCAAAGGCAGAGGTCATGGCTTTCACCCACTGAACCACCCAGGCGCCTTTGTGTGGCATCATCTATTTGCTGTGCCTCTAGACATCTTATGACAAGTTGTAATTTTCAAATCCCATGGAAGTATATACATTTGAAGCCAACCTGATGGAAACACAGCTTGGTTTAAGAATTGATGCCAGCAGTTCTTCTACCAAGCTGGATTTGGGATGAAACCCAAGGTTCCCATCCAATGGAGTTTGGCATTTCTCAGCTCTTGCTTTGGATGAAAAAACTGCTGTGAGTTTGAGACAGTCAATGTGCACCTACTCAAATGATGGTCAATATTCTGGATAGTAGCACCTTTCAGTCGATGTTACTCCCCCAAGATTCGGTGTTTCTCTCTTTCCTCTGCTACTCTCCAAGGCTTTTAGCCACAACAGCACAAAGGTCGGGGGTAGAATGGGTTTTGATAAGTAGCCTTTGTAGCAGATCTTCCTCCCCTGAAGCCCTCAAGGAAGGGTTGGAAAGGGAATGATTTAATTTTCTGCAATGTGGGGTTAAAATCTTCTCTATTTGTGGGACTGAATATAAAGAAACATTGAATTAGGGGTTCCCGTGGTGGCTCAGTGGGTTAAAGCCTCTGCCATCTGCTCAGGTCCTGATCCCAGGGTCTTGGGATGGAGCCCTGCATGGGGCTCTGTGCTCAGCAGGGAATCTGATCCCCCCCCCCCCCGCCGCCTACATGTGGTCTCTCTCTCTGTCAAATAAATAAAATCTGTAAAGAAAAATTAAAAAAATCATAATATAAGTAAAGGGGAAATCGGCTATTGTTGCAGTCTCTCTAGGATGATTGCCACCTCCCTCTGTTTGCAGAGAGCAGCAGACAGGGAGTGACTGAGGTACAAGATCTCTATTCGTCCTTGGAGTTAATACTGTGCAGCAAGTGAGCTATCTAATACAGACTCTGCCTCATTCATCAAGCAATCTGGTTGTTCCAATGAGGCATTTCTATGGAAACAAAAGGAAAACACAGGCGAAGGGTTGACATAAGGGCTCACCCAGTGTCTAAGTCCGTACTGTTGCAAGTGAGAAGGTGTCTAGGTGTCAGGCTTGAAGCATCCTCAGAGAGAGCGGGAGTGAGCGGGGACAATCGGATGGAGTTTTCAGGTGTGTAGGGCAAATGTCTCCTTTTGAGTGGCTTTTGAAGAACTAGGCAAAGGGAAGGGTTTAGCTCTGGCCATGGCAGCACCCGGCCGCTCAGCAGAAAAAATAGGAGGTTCCCTAAATGAATTGAGGTGCAGGAGTCAGCATGAGCAGACCCCACCACCCTCAATGCTCAGCGCCCCTCCCCCCACAATGGGCAGGCAGCACCTAGAGTCCAGTCTGAGCTCCAGATCTGGGTCCCGCCCCCTCCCCAATTGGATCTGAGGACTTCAGTTGGTGGGGGGCGGGGGGATGAGAGGGCAGCTGAGGGCAAGTTCAGGGCAAGCCAGGATAATGGGCTTCATTCAAATGCAGAAATCTTTCTTTGCAAGTCAGAGCCTGGGGCTTCTCTGCATTGAATGGCTTTCCTCAAATCCCTCAAACCTTGGGCTCCTGCTTGTAAACTTCAGGAGGGAGGAGGAAAAGGGACAGGAGAAAGAGCGTGTCTGAAGAGCTCACCTCCTCTGGGGGCAAAGAGAGTCCCCTCCTCTTCCTAACCCAGGAAACTCCATTAAGGCCTTTGGGAACCAGGGATTCAGAGGATGACTTCTTCCTTTAAAGGCTTGCAGGGGCGGGGGGTACAGGTAGGAGGCTGTGGCATGGTGTAGCTGGCTGAGTCTGGGGGACACGAAACCCATGATGGAGGTGTTGTTGTGGAAAACCGAAGCCACCGAGGAAACAAATGGCACCGGGACCACAGGGGAAGACAACTTTATTTACCCTGGGCTGGCTCAGTGGGATCACTCCCCCAAACTGAGCAACCTGCAGAGTTTAGGGTGAATTTTTATGGCTCTAGGTGATGGGGGCGGAAACAGGCCATTGTTGCCATCTCTCTAATCTGATTGCCGCCCCCCTCCCTTTGCAGAGAGTAGCAGCCAGGGAGGGGCTGAGGCCAAGGTCTCTATTAGGCCTTCGAGTTAATACAGTGCAGCAAGTGAGTTATCTATCATGGACTCTGCCTCATTCATCAAGCAATCCGGTAGTTAATAAGAGGCATTTCTATGGAAACAAAAGGAAAACAGTTGTTAATGGTTGAAACAAGGGCTCACTGCAGTGTCTAAGGATGCAGTGTTGCAAGTAAGAAGGTGTCTTGCTGTCAAGCTTGAAGCACCTTCAGATAGAGTGGTAGTGAGCGGGGACAATCAGATGGAGTTTTCTGGTGTGTAGGTCAAATGTCTCCTTTTTTTGTGGCCCACAGAGCATGAGGCATGAAGACTGGCTCCGTATGGGCTATTGTGGCCATTTCCCTGAAGTTTCCTTCAAGTGGTTGAGCTTTTTTGGCCAAACCTCAGGGAAAAAGGGCAGGTTCATTTCTTAATGTTTGTAAGAGAAGAGAATGGGAGACTGTTGGAAACCCTAATCTGCAGAGTCATAGATAATCAAGGAAACCAGGATTCAGGACCCAATCCACTTTTTACTGGCAGACAACAAACTTCAAAGATAATTAATCAGAGCTAGTGTCTAAGGGGCACCTGGGTGGATCAGTGGGTTAAAGCCTCTGCCTTCAGCTCAGGTCATGATCCCTTCCCCCTCCCACCCCCCACCCGCCTCTCTGCTTGCTTGTGATCTCCCCTTCTGTCAAGTAAATAAATAAGATCTTTAAAAAAAAAAAAAAAGAACTAGCATCTAAGACCCTCAAGAGTTTGTTATTGAAATAGAATCTTTCTCTAAAGTCACCTTCATTGCCATCCGATATATCAAATGAAGATTCATTTGTTTGTAAGACAAGTCTAGTTGTATCAAACTGGGCATAATCATCTACGTAAGCAGAGAATGAATAGCAACTTACCATATAGGAGTCTTTTTCTCTTTTCTTTTTTGTTTCTTTTATAGTGGCTTTGATGGAGCTTTTCCTAAGGAATTTTAGATTGGACTTTTTTTCATTTTTTATTCTTATTTTTTTTAAAGATTTTATTTATTTATTTGTCAGAGAGAGAGAGAGGGAGAGAGAGCACAAGCAGGCAGAGTGGCAGGCAGAGGCAGAGGGAGAAGCCGGCTCCCTGCTGAGCAAGGAGCCTGATGTGGGACTCGATCCCCAGACCCTGGGATCATGACCTGATCCAAAGGCAGCAGCTTAACCAACTGAGCCACCTAGGCGCCCTGGACTTTTTTTTAAAGATTTTATTTTATTTATTTGACAGAGAGAGGGACAATGAGGGAGGAAACACAAGCAGACGGAGAGGAACAGGGAGAAGCAGATTCCCCATGGAGCAGGGAGCTGGACTTGGCAGAGTTCGATCCCAGGACCCCAGGATCATGTCTTGAGCTGAAGGTAGATGCTTACCAACTGAGCCACACAGTTGCCCCTAGATTGAACCTTTTTAAAGGCCCTTTTTAAATCCAAGAGCCAAGTGAAATCTTTGCCATCCAATTGCCTGGAAGACCTGTAGATTTGGGTGAATTCCTTTCTTCCTGAGGTCCTCCAAATTTCCTGAAGTTCCTGCCTCTGCCAGGAGGTAGCATTCTTTACTTAGCTGTTAAGGCTGAGGGGACTTCTGAAAGCAAGGCACCATGCCCACATCTCCATAAAGGCAATCTGCCTTTTTGAAGCTGTCTCATCATTCTGAGTCTACGCATGTGTCTCTTAAAGGTGATATTCCAGGGGCACTTGGCTGGCTCAATCAGTAGAGAGCAGGACTTGATCTCAGGGTGGTGAGTTTAAGCCCCACGGTGGGTGTAGAGATGACTTAAAAAATAAAATGTGGGGGCACCAGGGAGGCTCAGTTGGTTAAGTGTCTGCCTTCAGCTTCGGTCCTGATCCCGGTGCAGGAAGGGAAGGGGGATGGCTCTGAGGATTGACTGCATCCACAGGGGTCCCTGGGAGGGGCTGGAGGTCTGGGGGAGGGGGAGACCTGCCCAGGAGGTGTAAGGGCGGGCGCCCAGTCCAGGCAGGCGTGGCATTCAATGGGCTCAGGGCATCCCCCTCCCTGACCAATGAGTGTGTGGGGGTGGAGCCACGTCCTCTGTGGGTGGACCCGGAGCTGGCTCAGGATGCAGGGGCCGGGCAGGCGAAGCTGAGCTGGGAGAGATCCCTGCCTGGCGTCCTGGCTAGGTGAGTGTGGGCTGTGTGCTGCCCTGGGGGTCCTGGGGGTAGGGGCCTCTAAGCGCACATGAAGTGAATTCATTGTGGGGACTGAGATGCGCTTTCTTTTTCCCTTGAAATTCTCTTCTGCCTGATGTCCATCCACTTGCTGTACCTGCCAGACCCCTGAGCTCCAGGGCGCCCACTCACCCAAGCTTTTGTGATATGGGACATTTCAGGGATTCCTATGTTCCCCAGGAAGAGTGCATGTAAAGACAGCACACAGTCCCTAGCTTCAGTGGGGTGCCCCCCGTCCCTTGGCACAGTGCAAGTAATGGACTGCACTTGAGCTGCACCCTGAGTTCAGCCGGGTGTCCCCTGTTCCCCCCAACCGGAGTGGTGCTAGCAAGCCCCAG
>JAPYYJ010001659.1:0-13881 GCA_028533885.1 Nasua narica | reverse complement strand
AAGGAGACAAACCATAAGAGACTCCTAAACTCACGAAACAAACTAAGGGTTGCTGGGAGGTGGGGGTGGGGATAGGGATATGGACATTGGGGAGGGTATGTGCTATGGCAAATGCTGTGAAATGTGTAAGCCTGATGATTCACAGACCTGTACCCTGGGGTAAATAATACATTATATGTTAATAAAAAAATTAAAAAAATAAAAGAGGGGGAAAGAAAGGGAAGCTCATTACTGACACCAGCTAAAAAGTACAGACTAAATGTTAGAATTACATCTCCATTTTATAGTCACCAAGGTAACAGCCAATTTAAACAATGGTTATTAAAACCTTTGGATAAAAACTGGGGGTAGTGGGAGCAGCAGGGGGGAGTAGCAATGTACTCACCAACTCTCACAGTATCATCCACAAATTACTCACTAATTGCAAAAGGAAACAGTTTCTAGTGGGGAGAACTGGCAGATATCACCTTTACCAAGTGATTCAACTCTGCATCACTGTTAACTCGAATACCTGCTAATAGGAGCCCTTCTGATGTGATACCTATATCGCATATTCTTGCTAAAAGTGTTTAACCTAGGTTCATTCATGAAATTCAAAAAATAAGACAGATAAAAAACGTGGGACATTGTCCAACACAGCTGATCTGATCTTTAAAAGTCAGTGTTAGAATAACAGCACCAACAAAAAGACTGGGGACACTTCCAGATTAAAAGGGACTAAAGTGACATAACAAGTAAATGCAACATACGCACCTTAAATGTAAAACACTGCAGATTGGATAATATTACTGAATTTTTTTTCACTTTCTTAGGTGCAACTATGGTGTTATGGTTATATAGGAGACTATCATTTCTTGGAACAGACATGCTAATGTATTTAAGAGCAAAATATCATGATAGCTATAACCTATTTTCAAATAGTTTAGCAAAATAAAAATCCTTGGGTTGAAGAGGAAAAAAAGGAGAGAGAGGGAAAGAAGGAGAAAGAAAGCAAAGGAGGCAAAATGTTAACAATTGGTGAATCTAAATGAAGGCTATATGCTTTTTCATTGTAGTAACCTTCCAGCTTTTACATGGGGTTGGAGTTAAAAACAAAAACTATTGGGCGCCTGGGTGGCTCAGTGGGTTAAAGCCTCTGCTTTTGGCTCAGGTCATGATCTCAGGATCGAGCCCCGCATCAGGCTTTCTCTGCTCAGCAGGGAGCCTGTTTCCCTGTGTGTGTGTGTCTCTCTCTCTCCTCTCTCTCTCTCTCTGCCTGCTTCTCTGCCTACTTGTGATCTCTCTGTCAAATAAATAAATAAAATATTAAAAAAAACTATTGTTAAAAACAAGATAGAATACTGGAGCTGAACTGGAAGTCAACAAATAGAGACAAATACATCTTGTGGAATTTTGCTACAGGATAGGAGAGAATTAGGACAGATAAATAGGAGAGATGGTAATCCCTAATTTCTTGATTTCTAAGTTAAGAGGCGAATTCAGAATATTTACATGTGGATCTATAATGTAAGTGTAGAAATTCTGCAAAATTTCCTACCTCTGGGGGCACGTAGGTGGCTCAGTCAGTTAAGCGGCACCCTTCATCTCAGGTCATGATCCCAGTGTCCTGGGATCGAGCCCCGCATCGGGCTCCCTGCTCAGTGGAGAGCCTCCTTCTCCCTCTCCCTCTCCTCTCCTCTCTGCCTGCTTGTGCTCTCTCTCTATCTCTCTGCCAAATAAACAAATAAAAACTTTAAAGAGCAAAAAACAAAAACATTCCTACCTCTGCAGTAACCTTTTTTATCACGTTCCATAACTTTTCTTCCTTTTATTTGGAAATACTCTACAATAATCAAGACAGTATGGTATTGGCAAAAGAATAGGCAAGTAAGTCAATGTATACAATAAAGAAATAGACCCACATATCTGAAATAATATCTATTTCTCAGAAATAGACCCACATAAAGATAAGAAACTGAGTTTTGATGAAGGAGCAAGGGCAATCAAGTGGAAAAAATTAATCTTTTTAACACATGGTGCTGTAATAACTGGACATTCACATTCCAAAAAATGAAACGAGACACAGATTTTACACCCTTCACACAAATTAACTCAAAATGGATCACAAACCTAAATGTAAAACACAAAACTATAAAACTCAAAATAGAAAACATAGACGAAAATCCGGATGACCTTGGATATGATAACTTGTTGGATTCATAAATTCATGATTGATACAATCATGATGAATAATGAAATCTACTGAGATCCCAATCGTGATAAAGGCAGCCTTCTGGTAATCCCTCGTATCTGCATCTTCTTAGCTAAATTCATTTATCCATTCTTAATGAAAGGAAACACTAGGATTTACTTTACATTGTTTTTGAACATTTGTGCTTCTCTGACTTTTTGAGACAAGTCTTGGCCCTGCCTGAAGGTATTCCTATAGCATACCTCCAAGCATAAGAAACGCAAGTTCAGCTCTCTAATTATTTTATCAAATGTCAGCCTTGCCTAAGTTCTAAGATATGTGGGTTGCCTTCCAATCAGTAAGACAGAACATCTACACTTGACTGAGTCCCATCAGAAAGCCCATGGAGACAATTGCTTCTCCAGATAAGGGCAGAGTACACATTTATTTCCTGAAATTCTCTAATTTTCACCTTTCTCATCAGCCCTGATCCCAAGAAAGAGATGCATTTACTAAATTACATTAACTCTTCCCATATACAAATGTCTTTTCAGATTTTCAGTTTATTATTATGCTTTGTCATTTGTTTGGACAAGTATATGAAACAGTGATGTGAGGTTGCACATGGCTTCCTTTGTTGTCGTTCATACATGATGAGAGTTTACTATAAACTTCCCTTTCTTCTAATGTCACATGACACACTTTTCTGAATTCAGAACAAAGATATATGGGCTATTTCTCATGGTTTGGCATCTTTTACCAAATGAGAATTATTCAGCTCAGCACTGTTCTTTTCACTCTGGCTGCTAGGAAGCTGAGTGATCTTTTCCAATCTTTTCTTCATTAGCTTTCTTCGCTTCTCAACCCCATCAGTCTACCCTTGTTTTTGTTTCATAAAAACTCACTTCATCTCTCCAATATTGCCAAGGTCTTGACACATACTATGGCAATAACTCCTAAGCACGTTTGCTGAGCAATTTAATTAAGTGGTAACTCACGGCATTCATGAGAACACTCAGACAAAGAGCCAGATTGAACATCCTGAAAGGGACTCTCAGAGACTCACAGCATGTCAGACATCTAAGCAACAACTGTCCTAAAATGAAATAAGAACCATAATAGAAATAGGTAAAAGGTGCAGTGGGAATATAGAAGGAAAATGCCTATGGTTTGATAGAAGAGAACAAGAAAATCCTCCCCAAAATGTGAAATCTTAACTGGGGTCTAGAAGGATGAGGAGGAATTTATAGGCAGATATATTTATAATGTATGGTGGGACGTGAATCCCATGGCACATATGAAGGACGTAGGAAACGCCACTGCTCTATAACCACATGCATCCCATTGGACCCTGGTATGGTCACTTAATCAGATTAATTTGGTCTCTCTCCTATGAGCCCATAAAATCTTCATCTATCTAAGGAGTTCAAGAAAAAAGTGGCTTTGATTCATTTTATAGTCTTCTAAATCTGTCTTTTGCCTGGACATGGCCTTTTTTAATTCAGAAGTCATGTATTTGATTACTTGTCTCCTTTTTGCATTGGTGCTGGGTCATCCCTTCTCAGAGATCACAACAGCAAGATGTAACACTTTGAGAAAGCGGTAAACGGGGTATACCCAGTATTGGGTGCTATGGCAAAATATCATCCTTTCCCACAAGGAACCTCAGTGGCGAAAGGAACCTTAGATATTCCCTAAGTCAGTTCTTTCACCTTCGCTTTATGGAATACGTATTTGATGTAAACAAAAGGCAGAGTGATGCTCTCAAGACCATCCCAGTCAGCTGGAGTTGTGGACCACATTTCTGACTCCTGCCCCAGCAATAGTCCAGGTTCTCAACAATATAGTCCTTTAATTCGGGGCACAAAAAATTGCCAAGGTAATTTGTTAAAATGTATTGAAGGAATGTATTTTGGGATTCTACTGTTAGAGATTCAGATATGGAGAGGGGAGCCAGAAACCTGCATTTTAAACAAGCATCTCAGGTGATAATAATGCAAAGAAACTACCCTTCTAAAAACATCACCTTGGAGGCTGAACTCCACAAGAACAGAGACTTATTGCTCTTAATCTCTTTAACCCCAGCAACTGCAGAGCACATGGTGTATAGGAAATGTCCAACGTTGAATGAATGAGTAAACCATATTTCTTAAAATACACGCCACCTTCAGACTTTGTTGTTTCTTTCTAGCAAATGTACTGCCAAATTTGCTCTTGACCGAACTATTTTGAATTGTTATCTCTGAATTATACTATTTCTACATTTCCTTATAAACCAAGGTTTTCAATACAAAGTCTAGATCAAGATTTTGCAACACGGAAAGCCAGCAACCTCATAAACTATCCCAGGAAGCAAGAATTCAAGCAGCGGAAGAGAATGATTGTTTAAGTTCTCATTGTTCACCCTTCGAACACATAAGCTATTATTCCAAATCAAAACCCAAGTGACTTTTTTGGTGTTTTGTGATTTGTTGTAGCCTTATCTTCATTTATGAGACAATATAAAAGGGTTCTCCCTCTGTTACATATGTGACTATTAAATATTTAGGCCTACAGAGTGAATTTCTCTATATTTTATAAACGAATATTCTAAAGAAGAGCAATGTTTTTTATATAAATTAAGATAACTGATAATAATGATATGACATGGAAAAATATTGTTGGCTTCTGCTAAGAACTATTTTATTCCATAAATTAAGATATTTTAAAATAACATCTGGGGGAAGTTGCCATAAAGAAATAACTCATTAGGGAAGAAGTATACCTGCAATTACCCTGAGATCGGGACTCTTCTAACATTGTCACATAACTTACAGAGTGAAAAACTAGTATATCTTCATTCTAGAAAGGTTTAGAGAGTCTCAGTATCCTCAACCTTTCACACAGTACTTCCTAAATAGCCATGTTCTATATCTCACACCACATGGCCTTGCCTTCCAACTGTAATTCACATAATCTGGTTATCTGGCTCTGTAAGAATTACAAAAGTCCATTTCAGAGGGGTAATTGCCAGGTGAGTGATATCCAAGACTGAGAAAATGTAGATGATTAGATTTAGCAAAATGTTATAGCATGATTCATATTTGTTGATTGTGAAAATGCTTTGGGGAGATTGAATTAGCAGGGAGAAGACCTTTTAGGAGGCTCAGAGAAAAGAATCTCAGGAGTATAATTTTGGAATGAATTAAGTTATTTGGGGATCTAAATGAGCATGTCTGAAAATTAATATAACAAAAGAAGAAGCATCTATGAGAGCAGAAAGTCAGCGTATAGGCCAGATTGGTTTTGACATTCGACAAGCAATTATTAAAGTGAAAGGAATCATGAAAACTCAGGATGCCTAGTTTTCTAGTAATCAATTTTGGCCAGAGTTTGGCACAATTATCCAGATATTCAGACAAAAAAAAAAATACTAATTTGCTCAAAACATATTTTTTCCTGTGTCATTTGAATAATTTTCATAATCATTAAACTTTGTCCAGCTGGTTCATAATTTTGGTTTTCAAGGTATCATTTTTTAAAAACTTGTACCTTTTCTTTTCCCATAAAGCATCATTCATGGCCAGAGCTCAGAACATAAAACTAACATCATAATTCTTAATAGTATTCTTCTTCAAGGGTACATCTTCATTTTCAATTGGTAATAAGTCTTACACAATGAATAATTCTCAAATTATTTAAAGAGAATTACAGGGTGACAGAATTGGTATAGAGGGAAAGGCCTTTAGAACAGGCATGAATTACAACCCATAAAGCCTCCTTCCTCCTGCTGTAATTGGCCCTGATATATTGGGAATGATGTAGCTCAGATAAAAGAAATCTTACTACAGGCTTTGGCGGAGGCTGCATTTGTACCAGAAGGTACCAGTGAGGTGATTAGGCTTAGGCATCCAGCTGCTTGGTCACCCACTATGCAGCGCTCCCCAGAAGTTTCCATGATGGACACGAAGCCTGCTGACTTTCATGGACGGAAGCAGAGATGTCACTTTGAACAGCGAACAAGTCGCCGGGATAAGCGATGACTTTGTTCTTCCACTATATCCTGCAGCATTCTTTGTACTAAAATAATATGGGTAAGGAAAACCAGCTGAAGAAAAAGAAACAACTATATTGAGTTCATGTGCTCCAAATGAGAGGTCGTGTTATTTAACAAAGGAAAAAAAAAACATAACACGGCATGTTAGCCCATAAGAACTACTTTATGATAAACAAAACTAATAGATTTTTCTCAAAAGTGCGTTTGTTCACTTCAGAAAGTGATAGGTATTTAAAGATAAATAAGGGGACGGGGAACAAAATTCCTTAATCTCAGTCAATGGTATTTGGTGGGGGGCCAGGGGGTTCGTTTCCACTCACAAAACCACAAAAAGGTGATTTGTGATGTGTTTTTGTTCAACGCTTTCCCCATGCATATTATCTCTGCAAGATGAATCTTCTCTAAGACATGTATTGCCCTTTTATGCTGACTGCATGCGTGTGTATGCATAAAATGCCACGTTTCCAATTAGGATGTGTATACTCAGGAAGGATGACATATCAGGGCTGTCAGACTAAAAGCCCTACAGCTCAGGAAAACTTTCCATATCATTCTGTGGGTCTGCCAAGATTATGGGATGTGACTATTAGTTTTCTTCAACTTCTCTTTTCTTACCTTTGATTCTAAGCCATCCTCCCTCTCAAGCTAGATACCGTTTTGTTTTGTTTTTTTCAGACAGCTCCAGAGATAAAGTGAATTGCCGATCTCTCTTACTAAAATTTAAGTGACACTTTGTTTTATCCTAGTAAGAGGCACTTCCTGTTGTTTCCAATATGGATTAGTTTCCAACAATTTGACTTTACCTCTTCATGTAAAAAAATATGCTGTTAACACATTATGGAATGAGATTGCTTTCTGTGGAAAAAACTACAGGGGAAAATTTGTATGGAAGTTTAACACTTTATGATGTCTTCTTTGAAAGTCTGTAACATTGTGCAAGTAGAAATGTCACAATATCAAGGTGCCCTATGTTAGTGCACACACTACAATGAATGACGCCTAATAGGATAATAAGGTAAGATCTTCAGAAAGACATCATAAATCCTTAAAATATAAATACGATATTTGAGAATACATAAGATTTTTCCTGAAATTTTTAAATTTTTATATTGTTGACAATCAGGGAGAGAGGAATAGGATAGATGGGAAAATGCTGGTATCATATTGGAATGTCAGGTAGAAATATAACTTATCTGAGTATATTGCTTCTGAAAAGTTACAAAGATATTCAAAAGTATGATTCCTATTTTCACTAGATTCAACTTAGTTGTATATTTGTATATTAAATTATAAGGCCAGAGTCCAGTTGTACTGCATTTATAAGCTATGTGGCTGCGACCGAGAATGTACGTGCTATGTTTTGAAAGCCTTGATGATTCAAGCACCGTAGACGTGGACATCTCCCAACTCATCTGAAGATACCATTCACATCTTTATTACTGCGCGAGAGATAAGATCGCAGAACTTGCAGAGACACAGCAGAAAATCTGGTCCACTTTTCCTGCTATTCGCAGAGTAATTACCATATTTTTCCAGGCTGAGCAATCAATAATGCATTCTAATACTTTCCATTTGGTTCCCTACAATATTGGTTTTAGTGTCCTCATCTTGCCATTAAAAGTTCCTTTTCCCTAGTTTTCTAATCAGCTCAAGTTGATCTTTTTAAATGGAAAGTGGCAATAACCAGCTAATCAACAAAACACATTTGCTCTCCCTCAAAGCATGTTACAGAGAGCAGCTCAGCCCGTCACACTTAGTCCTTCTGATGATTTCGGGGGAGGAGGGATTTTATTGTTCACAGGGGGGAAAATTCTAGGTGCATGAACAAGTAGAGCATTTTCTCTAGGCATATTTACTCGACATAAATGTGGGTTCACATTTAAGACTGCCTATATTGTTCGTCTAAGTTTGACATTACCATTTTGATGCTGTAACTGCTATTCTTAAAGGCTTTAGTTTTATTAAAAATTTAATGAAACAAGATTTGTTAACTCATACATAGTATGTTGAGATTCTTTTTTTTTTTGTATAATAGATTCTTGATTTATAAGATATGTAGACTCTCTTGCTAGATTGATGGAAGTATAGAAAAGATTAAATGACTTCCCTGGGATCATCTCAAAATTGAGTGGCTCAGTTGAAATCAGAAACCCGATCACAGCCCTTTGCTCTACGCTTCAGGCCTTATAGCTTTCTATGTTAGTAAAAAACAATATTTGGGGCATTAAAGAAAAGATGATGCAATGTATCTTTGCTGTTAATATCATTTGTTGTTTATTACAGAAGGATGTGCAGGCACAGGTAAGACTGAAATTGACCTTAATAAAAAAAAATGTTTAAGGCAGCACTACACCTGAAAAAAAAATTTAGTGCTTATGTTTAAAATGTATATAGATTTTTTAGTTCTCACAAACTATAGTGAAGGAACTACTTCCACAAAATCATCAGGGAAAATTCCAATGATTCCACATCCCTGGAAATAACCTTCAGGGATGTTATTCCAAGCCATTATCTTTAACAATCAGCATTACTCAGGTTTTATAAAAAAGAAATGGATGAAAAGAGATCATTGCCCTCAGGGAACTTACCATCTCCTTGAGAGGATGCAACAGGACACAGTAAGCAAAAACAAAGTGTGCAAGACTCGTGCACTCTTGAGTAAGCACTAACTTTAGTGATTAAGCACTAAACTCCATATTATAGATTGACTCTCTGTTTAGTGAGAAATCAGAAGAGATAAAGATCAATCCTGGCTACTTAGAAAAAGAGGGAATATTCTTTTTTTTTTCTCCCCAAATTTGTTTATTTTAATTTTTCAGTGTTACAAGATTGATTGTTCATGCACCACACCCAGTGCTCCATGCAGTACGTGCCAAGAGGGAATATTCTTGAAGAAGTTTTAAAGTTAAGCTAGATCTCAGTGGATGGATCCACAGGTAGAGTGAAAGAAGAGAGATGCTCTGGGTGGAATATTAGGGGAGGATATCATGAGATGCTCTGAAAAAGTGAGAGATACTTATGAGACAGTGAATAAAATGAAGCCTGTGTGCTCGTTTGGTCTTCAGATCAGCCAATATTTATGGAGACCCTACCATTCTAGATACTGGGGATACAGTAGTAAGACAGAAAAAAAAGGAGGACAAAGCTCCTATAGCACTTCTCCCAGCAGGACACACATGACTCATAAAGAGCCTGAGAGAGGGAAGAGTAATGAAAAGATTGTTTATAAAGATAGAGTAGCTTTTAAGGAAATCAGCAAAGGATGTATAACACCCTAAAGCCAGCAATAGTGGAAGCAGCCACCATCTCTAGGTTTGAAGGGACAACAGAAGGGAGAAGTTATCAGAACCGAGAGAGAAGGTCCAAGAGAAGGGCCATCTGACAAGAGGTGTGCCCTTCAGTAAAGATCACTATCAAGTTCAGTGACCTGCTGGGAGTGAATCTAATGAATAAATATCCCCTCTCCTGCCTCTCTATTTCCTCCTAATGTTTCCCATTTGCTAATTCCAACTACAAGGCAGAAAGCAAAGGAGACACTCAAAGCAGTCAGTACAGATCTCTGTGACATGAAGAAGAGCGGGAATGACATCTGAAAGGAAAACAGAAGTGTTCAGCATAGTCTCTGTATCAACCAGGAGATTACCAGGGAAAATAACACCAGTAGGATAAATACACACGTGCATGCACACACATATACACACATACATGCACATAAAAAGTAGATGCATATATTTTAAAGGTATATAACATATAATTTATATTTTACATATAAAATTTATACTCATGTATGATTTAAATGTGTAAGTCTATATGAATATAAAATATATAAGTATGTATATCACATATATACACCCGTATGTATTTTTCATATATTTATAATGAGATTCATTTCAAGGAATTGGTTTTACATGAATGAGGGCTCTGGCAAGTCTGAAATCTAAAGGACAGGCTGGTAGGCTGAAAACTGTGGAAAAGATGCTGAGGCTGAAGTCCACAGACAGAATTTCCTCCTCACTGAGGAAACCTCAGTTTTTCTCATAAGGACATTCAACTGATTGGATAAGGCCCACCCAAATTATGGAGGACGGTTACCTATAACAAAGTCAACTGATTATATATGTTCACCATATGTAAAAAATACTTGTATAACAACATCCAGATGTGTTTTTTTTAAAAGATTTTATTTATTTATTTGGCAGAGAGAGATCACAAGTAGGCAGAGAGGCAGGCAGAGAGAGAGGGGGAAACAGGCTCCCTGCTAAGCAGAGAGCCCAATGTGGGGCTCGATCCCAGGACCCCGAGATCATGACCTGAGCCAAAGGCAGAGGCTTAACCCACTGAGCCACCCAGGTGCCCCCAGATGTGTTTTTAATTGAATAACTAGGTGCTACTGCCTAGCCAAATTAACACCAAAAAATAATCATCACAGATTCTATTCTTTTTTTTTTAATTTTATTTATTTATTTATTTATTTGACACATAGAGAGAGAGAGAGAAAGAGATCACAAGTAGGCAGAGAAGCAGACAGAGAGAGAGGAGGAAGCAGGCTCCCTGCTGAGCAGAGAGCCGGATGTGGGGCTTGATCCCAGGTCCCTGAGATCATGACCTGAGCTGAAGGCAGAGGCTTTAACCCACTGAGCCGCCCAGGCGCCCCCACAGATTCTATTCTTATTGATGTTATACTTTAGTAGAGAACATCAGGAAAAAAACCTATTTCTAATTTTTTAAATATACCTTCCAGGTAGTGACAAAAGAAGAAGAAGCAAGCAGAATATTTGGGTAAGAAGTGATGAGAGGCGCTATGTCTTAGGGTAGTCACCGAAATATTTAAGAGCCGACCTTTGTGCTGAGACCTGAATGAATCCAGGAAGTGAGCCATTTGGATAACAAGGGAAATGATTCCAGGCAGATGCCCAGACCAGGCTCCAAGCTTGCCCTTCAAGGATTAGTAAGGAAGCCACTTTGGGAGCCAATGTAGCAAGGAAAAGAGTGGGAAGAGATGAGATGAGAAAGTGGCAGGGGTGGGACTGGGAAGGGTTTTTGAAACAAGATAAAGATTTCCAACTACATTTTAAGCAAAATAGGAAGCAGTTAAATCATTTGGAGCTGAAAATTAATATGACCTGTCTCTGACTTCATTGTTGCTTTAAAGAAGCACCATTGCCTTCAGTTGGAGAAAAGATCATAGGCATCAGGAGGTGAAGGGGGAAACACACGGTGGAGAGCTCTGGTCTCTCCAGGTTGGATTAGAGCTACGGTGGTGGAGACTCTAACATAATTGGAAGGTCAAGCCAATATACTTTGCTCGGTAGATGTGGCAACTATTACGACAGTTTGATGTTTGGCCTGAGCAACTGAATAGACAGAATTCCTTACTCATATGCTGAGATGTAAAAGACCAGGAAAGGCCAGCTTTGGCATTTGGAGGATGGGAATTCAGAATTCTAGTTTGGAAATATCAGAGTGTCTATTGGTCATCCAGTTGAAAATGCTGAGAGGGCTGTTAGTTTCTGGAAAGCAGGAGAGAGTTTAGGACCGTGGAGATAAACCAGCGTAAAGATATTGGGAAGAATAGGTAAGAATAGCTGACAGGTATAATGGGGTAAGCTATGATAAGGGATTAGCAGCGTTAACAGTGAGATAGAGAAGCAGCTTACGTGTGTGTGTGTGTGTGTGTGTGTGTGTGTGTGTGTGTGTGTGTGTGACGTAGCACTTTGTGAGCTCCTTTAGGGAAAAAATGGTGCCTCATTCATGTTGGATGCTTGGTACACAGCTAAGGAGCTAGCACACAATGGTCTCTTGGCAACTTTTGATGGATGAATGAATGAATGAATGAATGAATGATTTAGGGGGTTAAAGGCCACTGAATGTCAAGAACACTGGCCTGGCATGATCTAAGTCCCTTCCCCCTGCCCTCAGAAAACCACACAAAACAACAGACTTCACCATGGATTGGCAACCGCTCAGTTGATCATAGAGGAAAAAGCAAAGTCCTTAAAGGTTGAAAGAATTGAACTGCCGCCTGGGCTCTGTTACTTACGAGCTCTGTGACTTTGGCCAATCATTAAACAATCAGAAATTCAGTTATGTCGATAAAATATAGGTGCATCAAGCATTGTGCTTGGCACATGAAAGTGGAGAAGACAACTTAATCTCCTTGCTCATTTCCTCAGAACCTCATTAAAAAGACCTGAACGGCATCATTTATTAATTTTAAATAATATCTCTTTCATGGCTACCGAGCTCACGAAACTAGTTGCAGTTCTAAATCATGCAGGTTTGGCTTTGTTCTTTAAGAGCTTTGGAGCTTGTTTAAATCTGCGTAATCGTTTCGGTGATTCTTAAAGTTCTTGCTACTGTTTTCCTCATTGTAGGCCTCCTTTCCACCATCAAATAACTTTTGTTGAAAGCTGACTACATGTTGAATAATGTTCAAGGCATTGTGGATAGAATGGAGTTCTGGTACCATCTTGGATTCATGTCCATCTTGTCGGTAGTTGAGCCTATAATTTATAAATTATATTTATATGGAACCACTGACTTGACAGTTAATTTCAGAAACGACTTTCTACTTCCTTCACTTCTACAGACAAAAGAGAACAAAATACACTCCTAGGACAGAAAGT
The DNA here is from genome assembly GCA_028533885.1 of Nasua narica. NCBI lineage: Eukaryota > Metazoa > Chordata > Mammalia > Carnivora > Procyonidae > Nasua > Nasua narica. The sequence goes on along the minus strand of JAPYYJ010001659.1, from coordinate 1,049 downwards.
TTGGTAAATTTTCTGACAACTCCTGACTCATAGAAAATGAAAGGTTACTCGATTTTAAACTTCAGGTGACATATAAAAATAAAAAGATACATTTGTCCTCAAGGAGCTAACAAGGTCCATGAGATAGGTTGTAATGTATGGGAGAGCGGCAGTACATAGAACAGGCTCTGGGTAAATGAATGAATAATGAACAAAATGATGAAAAAAATGAACAAAATAATAAAAGATGTAATAATTTACAGATGCGTATGATTCATTCCAGCAGAAGTTATCATGGATTGCCTTGTGGAGGACACAAGACTTGAGCTGGAACTTTAAGAAAAATGCAACTTTTATTATATAGGATTGAATGATTTTAGACAATGAAAAGTAGAAGTCATAGTAAGTACTCTAACACACATGGTAAACAGGGAATAAATAAGGAAATTGTACAAATTGAATATGAGTAGGCCTTGAATATGTAGGTTAAAATCCGGATTATATTTAGTGAGTACTATTAATAAGCATCATTTAGGATTTTTCTCTGTAGGTAACAGAAAATTCAACTCAAGCTTAAACACTAAGGGCATCATTAGCTCGTGTACCTGGAATTCCAGCAACAGAATAGATTCCAGTGGTGACCTAACTCTGTGGCTCCATCTGGGACCCCCTGGTTCTGCCCTCCTCTCTGTGCTGGTATTTATACTACGACTGCTGTTCAGACTTCACAACTATGGATGACACCATCCAGGGGAAAGGAAATGGCTCTCCTCCGTATGACATTCTCTTGAGTCAGGAAGCAGTTCTAATTTGCAGTTTCCAGTTACATCTCATTTGCCAAAATAATTCACCAGCCCCATCCCAAACCAGTATCTATTGTCATATCAATGTCCTTATTGGTTCAGACCTAGAACCCTGAACCAATCACTGGAAAGGAGGATGCAATTACTGTGATTAGCCTGACACTCTGGGGCTGCCTCTGGAGTGGGAGTCAGTCACCCAACCACTTAGTTGCTACATTGGGGGTGGGAGGAGGTTGGCAGTGAAACAGATATTGAGAAGGTGACTTC
>JAPYYJ010001658.1:0-13886 GCA_028533885.1 Nasua narica | reverse complement strand
GATGTTGAACTTGTTTTAAGTCTGTGTGTAGTGGGTGGTTGGAGTGGACAGTCAGGTGATGAGAATAGGAAATTAAGATGGGCTTGGAAGGAGAAAACCCAAGACTGTAGATCAGTTATCTCTAAAAAGACCTAAAAAGTACAGGGGCTAAGATGAAAGTCACCCCGTAAATGGGACCTGGGGGTGGCTTGGTTGGCTAAGTGGCTGTCTTTGGTTCAGGTCATGGTCCCAGGGTCCTGGGATAGAGTCTTGAGATGGGTTCCTTGCTCAGCAGGGAGCCTGCTCCTTTCTCTGCCTGCTTCTCTTTCTGCCTGCTGCTCCCCCTGCTTGTGCTCTCTCTCTCTGACAAATAAATAAATTTGAATCTTTAAAAAAAAAAAAAAAAAAGAAAATCACCCAGGGGATAGCAGTGCAGCCTGGAACAGTGGGACACTGGATTAGTGTAGTTTGCTGGTTTCCCCTCCTCTCTCTTACTTTTCCTCCCTCCCTCCTTCCCTCCCTCCTTTCCTTCTTTCCTTCCTTCCTTCCTTCCTTCTTTCCTTCCTTCCTTCCTTCCTTCCTTCCTTCCTTCCTTCCTTCTTTCCTTCCTTCCTTCCATTTATTGTGGCCAGCACAAGGGGGCATTGCTGATCCGCCTTTTTTTCTCCTCAGATGTGGTATTTCCTCAGGTTTCTGTCTGGGGTCTGAGCCACATGACCTGGTCCAAAAGGTGGTGTGGACGGCCGTGGTCCAGTCCTGGGTGAGTACGTCTTTCTGCGTGTCTGCTGGGGGACACTCCCTCTCTGGGCAGTGTGTGTGTGTCTGTGTGGATGCGTTTCCGAATATGCGTGGCTTGGCCAAGAGTAACCGATTTGCCAAGTGCAGCCTAAAGCCACCGCGGGAGGGAACACGTTACTGAGGACGGATCCTTAATGGCTTCACCAAATGGACTGGACTCGCGTAAAACTGCAAGGAGGAGCTTGCGTGGCGATTGCTTCCCTTGCATCCCCGAAGTGAGTTGGCAGCCCGGGCTTCTGTGAGTGGCACCCTGATTGATTGATTTAACATTACAGCCTCTGAAAAATGTGGAGCAGCTGTAATTGTTGCTGGAGGTGGCTGTCAGCTTCACGCCGAGTAAGTGACTCGTACCCGAGAGACCCCTAGAGGGGCTCCTGCTGGCTCAGAGGGAGAGGGCTCCCTGCTTGCTTCCCTGGTCCTGCTGCTGCTTAGCGGACCCTTCGGTGACCGGATAGTTTAAGATCTCTGGAAGTTAATACACAGGCCCCCACCCACGCCCACACGCCCACGTGCATGCGTGTGTTACATGCATGTCTTATCTACTGAGGTCTCGCAGGCAAGGGCAGGGAGAATGAGGCTGTTGTCTGCTCTCTATTTCTTGGATCAGAGTCACAGAATAGAGGGAAGGACATGTGGGCAAACATGAGTGTGTTTACCCCCAGATGAGCTCATTTCCTCCTTTTGGGAAGAGGGGGACTGGGAGAGCCAAGGAAGCTGCTTTGACTTCTGGCTGTGGCCCTACTCTTACCCCGGGATGTTGCTCCAGCGTGATGTGAGTCCAAGGCCACTGACCCTTAAGTTCCCTTAATGGGATGCCTGATATTTCATAACTCTATCCCTTGGCTTAGGGTGTTGTCTACTTTAAAAGGCCCTTAGTATTTTCAGCTTTTTCTCTTTTAATCACTTCTCTAACTGCAGATTGGTTTGTTAGATAAATCTCCTGTGAACATGTTTGGAGGTTGGCAACCAGTGGGGTTGTTGGGCGCAAGACTCTCGAGACAACTGGCATTGCTCTCTGCGGGGATTGATGAGACAATTCAGTCTCATTGACTGGGACTCCTGGGGATTTGGCTTTCCTCCTGGTGAGGTGCTGGAGGGGGTTGGGTTGGGCATGGGAGGGGAGAATGCTCATATAGAGGGTAACCAAATGCACTAAAGTTTCCTTCCATCCGTTTCTTCAGTTTTTTTTTTGTTCCATTGCATTGGAGGAAGCCGAGGGCTTAGGAAAAGGTTCTGAATGATTCCTGCCGCATGTAGTCACGTGGTCTCGGCATGGTCAGTGTCGTGGACGAAGGCTGTGTTCTTTCTTATACCTAGGCCGAGAGGCAGGGACATGTGAGCTACATCTACTCGTCCTCTTGCCACTTTCCTCCAAACTCCCGATCTCCCCTCCAACCTACTCCAGGGAGGCCTCCCCTAGCTCAGTTGATAGCACTTCTGTCCTTCCCGTAGCTCAGGGCCAAAGCCTTGCCCGTTCACTCCTTCCGGCGATCCCAGTGGTCTGCCCTCAGCATACGGTCAGCCTCTAAGACTCTTCTCGCCTCCACTGCTATCATCCTGGTTCAACGAATGTCAAGGCTCACCTGGCAAGTTCAACTGCAAGGGCCTCCTGGAAGCTCACTTGCTTCTGCCTTGGTCCCCATAGACTCGAGTCTTAGCACCACGGCCAGGGTGATCCATCTACAGCATCATCCAGCCCGTGCCACTCCTTTGGCTCATAACCTGGCAATAGTTTCCTATTTCAGGAGAGAAACCAACATCCTTATGGTAGCCCCAAGGCCTTCTGTCATGGGACCCTTAAAGTCTCTCACCTCCTTTCCTCTGTTCTTTTCCTTTTCTGTTCTACTCAGCTCCAGCCATCCTGGTCTTATTATTCCTGGAATAGCCTGGAACACTGCCGCCCGGGGCCTTTGCTTGAGATGCCTGAAAAGCTCCTCCCTGTTGAGACCTGCTGGGCTCTCAACTCCTTCAACTTTTCTTCTCAGTGGTGTTTTCCTGGCTATCCTATTTAAAATGCAATCTCCCACTCTTTATTCCCCCCTATCGTGCTTTATTTTTTCTTCTTCTTCTTCTTCTTTTTTTTTTTTTTTTTAAAGATTTTATTTGTTTGACAGAGAGAGAGAGAGATCACAAGCAGGCAGAGAGGCAGGCAGAGAGATGGAGGAAGCAGGCTCCCCACTGAGCGGAGAGCCCGATGCAGGGCTCGATCCCAGGACCCTGAGATCATGACCTGAGCGAAAAGCAGAGGCTTTAAACCACTGAGCCACCCAGGTGCCCCTATTTTTTCTTCTTTCTAGAATGTATTACCCTTTAATATACTACATAAAGTTGGTTACTATGCTTGTTTATTTACTTGTTTTTTGTCTGTCCCTTTCGCCAGAACATAAATTTGTGAATTCCTGAACACCTGGGTGACTTAGTTCAGCATCTGCCTTTTCAGCTCAGGTCATGATCCCAGGCTCCTGGAATCAAGCCCCGAATCTGGATCCTGCTTCTCCCTTCCCCTCTGCCTGTGCTCTCTCTGTCTGTCAAATAAATAAATAATTTTTTTTTTAAAGATTTTACTTATTTGACAGAGAGAGAGATCACAAGTAGGCAGAGAGGCAGGCAGAGAGACAGGGGGAAGCAGGCTCCCTGCTGAGCAGAGACCCCGATATGGGGCTCCATCCCAGGACCCTGAGATCATGACCTGAGCTGAAGGCAGAGGCTTTAACCCACTGAGCCAACCAAGTGCCCCGAATAAATAAAATCTTAAAAAAACCCCAAATTCGTGAATTCCTGTTTTGGTCAGAAAAATGACCAGCCCAGTGTAGGGGCTCAGTATCTTTGTTGCTTGTTTTTTGATTGATTTCCTCCCTTAATTTGGTGGCTTGCCTTAAAAACTCTCCTCTGACTGCTCATTCTGACCTTGGAAACTAAATCTACCTTCCCAGGTAGTGCCTCGAGCTTCTGGTGATTTTCAGATTTTTCTGTCAACCTCCTTTATCAAAACTTAAATATTCTGTGTTTTGTTCTCTTAGGACGTTGCTTTTAAGTTGATAATATAAGTCATTAATCAATGCTAAGATGTTATTCATTTTTTCCCCTTTGAGGTGTTTACAACACTATATCGTTTGGTCCTAAACACCAAATGTGGTGCTCCCAGGAGTCACTACTTGGGTATCTAGTAGGCCAGTGGGGCAGACATTTTTCAGTGATAGGGGAAGATGTTTGTATCCCCAGTCAGGTTATGATACAGGTAGTGCTGACTAGGCTAGCCCTGTCTACTTCAGAGAAGCCATCTGGAATCCTCACCCCAGTCTGTGCCCCAAATTCTACATATTATTTTCCTATTATTATTCACTAAACAAACATTGGCCATGTGTCTATCCATATATCTTCATTTTAACCTTTGCAACATTTTTCTCTAGAAGATATTATTCTAGGGCACCTGGGTGGCTCAGTCATTAAGCCTCTGCCTTCAGCTCAGGTCATGATCCCAGGGTCCTGGGATCGAACTCCATATTGGGCTCCCTGCTTAGCTGGGAGTCTGCTTCTTTCTCTCTCCCTGCCCCTGCTTGTGTGCTCTCTCTCACTCTCTCAAATGAATAAATAAAATCTTAAAAAAAAGATAGTATTATTCTCATTTTATAGATGAGGTCACTGAGGTTCAGAGAAGTCGAGTAACTTGCCAAAGTTTGCACAGCCAGCACATGATCGAGACCATGATAGGTTCAGAGTCCGTATTTTTGAGACCAAGTTTAGTACTCTTAAAAACAATAATAAGGGCACCCGGGTGGCTCAGATGGTTGGGTGTCTGCCTTCGGCTCAGGTCATGATCCCAGGTCCTGTGGTTGGGTTCTGCATTGAGCTCCCTGCTCATCGAGGATCCTGCTTCTCCCTCCCCCTCTGCTGCTTCCCCTGCTGTGCTCTCTGTCAAATAAATAAACAAAATCTTTTAAAATATAAAATAAAATAAAATAAACACTTTTTAAAAGTTGTAGGTTTACAGCAGTACTGAGCAGAAAATACAGGATGCCCTGACCCCACACACCCACAATCACCTCCACCCACACTGATACATTTGTTACAATTGATGGACCTGTATTGACACATTAGTATCACCCAAAGTCCATAGTTTAGAGTTCACTCTTGGGCTTGTACATTCCACGGACTCGGACAGATGCACCATTACAATATCCTATAGAATAGTTTCACTGCCCTAAATATCCTCTGAGCTCTGCCTAGTCATCGCTCCCTCCCCCCTCTCGGCTGAAAGCCACTGATCTTTTTATTGTCTCCATTGTTTTGCCTTTTTGAGAAAAAAGGGAGTCGTGGAGTTGGAGTTATACAGTATGTAGCTTTCCCAGATTGGCTTCTTTTGCTTAGTAATATGCATTTAATGCTCTTTTTAATATAGCAGATTCCTCTTGGGTCCAAAAAATTACCCTCTGTTGCCCAGAGTCTAAATGCATTTAAACATGCCTAATTTTGTCATTGTAATGCATCTGTATAATAGGTATTTATAAGATGCCTAATTATAGCTGATTGTGTACGTGCAGTATGATTTCATTTATTCTGACTTCCCTCCTCTCAGCCCTCCACCTCTTGTGAAAATGGACCCCCTCCTAAGCTCATAGCAACAGGACTTGGAGCTGGTGGCTTCCTTGTGACTAATGAGGTGTAAATGGTAAGACAAACAAGATGGGGAAGGAGAAGCCAGAAAGAAGGAGGAGAATGCAGACGTGGAGACATGGTGACCTCTGATTATCCAAAGCTGTTTATTGAACACATTTTTGTGTGAAGACCGCCTGCCGTCTCCAGTCTGCACGCTGCTCTACTCCTCCTAATTAAAGCCAGCGGGCTAGGATGGAAGAAGACAATTTCAAGGCAAGGGGGTGGGGTAGGGAGCAAGGAATAGCTTTCTGTTCTCTTTTTAGGGAGACTCTGAGCTTGCTGCAGGGGAAGCTGGCCTGAAGGACATGCCTGGAAAATTAAAATCCAGGGTAGTCAAAGGCATCGTTTGAATTTACTGCATTCCATTTCACCTGGGCCTCTGGACGATGCTAAGGGAGCCTCACAGAAAGAAAGTTAGCCTTTGTAAGGTTGATGTTCTCAATGTGCATGAATCTCTCCTTTCCTTAATTATTACTGGAGTCCTAACTGGAGGAGAGAGCTGTTAAAAATCGATGGCATTTGGGCGCACCTGGGTGGCTCAGCCGGTTAAGCATCTGACTCTTGCTTTTGACTCAGGTCATATTCTCAGGGTCATGGGCTTGAGCCCTGCGTCAGACTCACTGCTCAGATTCTCTCTCCCTCTGCCCCTCCCCCGTTTTCTCTTTCTCTCTCAAAAAGAAAAAGAAAATTGATGGCATTTGCCATTCCCTTCCTTTCTTCTGTCACTACACAGATGATTCTCAAATTTTGCTGAATATCAGCATCACCTAGAGGGCTTATTAAAACACAAATGCCTGGGGACCATCCCTGAGTCTCTGATTCGGTAGAACCAGCGTGGGGTCCAAGAATATGGATTTCTGGTAAGTTCCTCAGTGATACTGAAGCTGAGGGTCTGGGGGACCCCTTTGAGAATCACTGCTCTCAACCAGCTCTTCCCAGACTTTCTCATACACAGGCCTTCGCAGTCATGATTCTTGTATTTTTTCCAATTTGCATCATCCTACAGCATATGGAGCTGAAGCGTACCAGCATGAGAGGTAGTTTCCAGCTCCGGGCCTTCTGAGCTAACACGATCCCACAGTCAGTGGGAAGAGATACTTCTAACCATAAGGCCCTGGCAGAGGGGGTTAAGCTCCTTTTAAACAAAGTTAGGCAAGAAAGAGGTGGGGGTTGAACTTCCTGTCTTTTTAGGAAGGCCACATGGTATCATGGAAAAGCATACACGGCGTTAGAGTTTGCCAAGCCTGGGTCTGTTCCATTCTTAGCTCTTCTCTTGTAGTTGATTGACTCAGAACATGCTATTTAACTTATCAGAACTTCAGTTTCCAACCTGCAAAATTTCCTTATTCAACTAATATTTATTAAGCGCAGACCATCTTTCTAGATTCCGGGAATATGATGGCGGGGAGGACACCCACCGCCTGTGTCTCATGGGATTTATATTCCACTGGGTGAGGGAGGGCTGACTATACACAAGTAAGCCAGTAAATAAGCATTATCACTTCAGCGAATAACATGAACAATAATATAAAATGGGGAAACACGGCTTTTTGAGTGAATTTCTTTGTGTTCGAAATAAGATCATTGATATCAAGGGCCTGGCATACAGATGGAGTGCAGTCAATGTTAATGGACTTCTGTCTTTGCTCTGAAGGATGGAAGCAGATGCTGGCTGGGTCGTAGCCAGTTCTCAGGTGAGGACTTTGTAGTACCTCTCAGACTCGGGGCGGGCTTCTTCGTGTGGGAGAACCTTCCATATCAGTGGGAGGGCACCAACTCTCTGTGCTTAGCTTAATACTCACTCGGGGAACGTGAGCTCCACACCCCAAAAATGCACATGAATTTGGAGACTTTTCTATCCTGCTTCTTGTCCTACAGGGCCACTCCCTTCCACCCCAAACATGAATCGAGATGGGGTGGTTGGAGTCCCGAACTCAGTCTTCCTCAGAGGGTGGATTTGTTGAAAGATGTCACAGGGAGGGAAGAGTATCTTAGAACAGGTGGGGCAAATCAGATTTGGAAGGGGGTGAAGAGGCATGTTTAATATTGGGTTATAATTTCTGATGGGAAGACACAACTATGCGTATCGTTTGGGACTCCATGTTTTCTCTCTTTAGCAGCTGTGAGATTGTGTGTCTGTCAGAAAGGGTTGCAGGTGAAAGGGTTCAGGATGCACTACCCCAAAATGCGGAACCTTGGCATACTGAATATTTTAAGGTGAGGAAATTTTAGAAATGGCAGGAGTGGGAAGGATTTCCTGACCTTCTCATGCAGCAGCTCATGAGATCCTCAGGTAAGGGATGCCCTTCCTATAGCAGGAAGAAAGGAGCGTCCTTCTCTCTGAAGATGGAGGGATGCTGACAGGAATCTGAAGGGACAGCTCTTGCTAAGTTTCCCCCATTTTACTCCTCTTGGTTCATACTCTTTGTCCCACCACATTTTCTCCATGACTCTCCGCTCTTCCTCAAACCTAGCAAAAACCACATAGGTTTAACCACTTCTTTGGGTCTTCATTTCCTTATGAAGGCTCCCATGTCACGTAAGGCGTATATTAAGTACATTGGGATTCTCTTGTCTTGTTAATGTGTCTTGTGTTCCAAGCCCCCCAGCCCAGAACTTAGAAGAATAGAAGAAAAAGATATTTTCCTCTCTTACATGAAATTAAGAAGATTGAGAAAGATGAGGGGATGCCTCTTAGAGACTTTTTCTCGCTGGGGTAGTTTGGGGTGTCCCTGTAGCCCTCTCTGCTCTGGGTCCCCGCCCCTCCCTGCCCTTCCCCAGCCCTCCCTCAGCGTCCTGCAGGTTCACCTAGGAACTTAAACCTCCCATCCTTTTCCAGAGTTGACACTCTTTTGGAAGAGACTTAAGAATATCTCACTATATTTCATGTGGTTTTACGTTAATGGGTTTGTCTTTTCTCCCTGGGATGTCTGCATCTCATCTTGTTGCTAAAGTTTAAGTGGCACGTACTTAGATTCTTTCCTTAGAGCAAGTTCTGATGGAGAGAAAGGCAAAAGTGTAAAGGCCAGTTGAGGCCCTTTCGTGGGCTGGGTGGGGGAGAGGGGAAAAGGGAAAACAGTCCTGCACTGTATGTCCCTGGCGTAGGGCAAGGGCGTGGATTTGGCTTCAGATGGGTCCAAGGTTGAATTCGAGTGTCTCCTCTACCACTTTGGCCAGATTACTTAACCTTTATTTGTCATCTGTGAAATGAAAGTTAATAATAATAATAATACCTGTTTCCAAGGCTGGAGGATGAGGATAGTTAGTCCCTGGTGTGAAGTATCTGCTGCATAAGTACATAGTACTGCCTGCTAAGTACTTACTACTTAGCAGGCCAGTTAGAGCCTCCTTCTTCCCAGTTCTCTTGCTCTTGACCTGCCTGCTCAGTTGAGAAGTATTTTCTTTTTTCTTTTTTTAAATTTAAATTCAATTAGCTACCATATAGTACACTATTAGTTTTTGATGTAGTGTTCAATGATTCATGAGTTGCATATAACACCCAGTGCTCATCACATCATGTGCCCTCCTTAATGCCCACCACCCGGTTACCCCACCCCCGCCGCCTACCTCCCTTTCCACAACCCTCGGTTTGTTTCCCAGAGCCAAGAATCTCTCATGGTTCTCTCTCTGATTTCTTCCCAGTTTTCCCTCTCTCCCTCCATGATTCTCTGAGCTATTCCTTTTGTTCCACGTATGAGTGAAGCCATCCGATAACTGTCTTTCTCTGATTGACTTATTTCACTTAGTATAATCCCCTCCAGTTCCATACATGTTGATGCGAATGGTAGGTGTTCATGCTTTCTGATAGCTGAGTAATATTCCATTGATATATGAACCACGTCGTCTTTTCAAAAAAAATTATTTATTTATTTTTTTATTAACATATAATGTATTATTTGTTTCAGGGGTACAGGTCTGTGAATCATCAGTCTTACACAATTCACAGCACTCACCGTAGCACACACCCTCCCCAACGTCCGTAACCCAGCCACCCTATCCCTCCCTCCTCAACCCCCAGCTCAGTTTGTTTCCTGAGATTAAGAGTCCCTTATGGTTTGTCTCCCTCCCTGGTCCCATCTTGTTTCATTTTTTTTCCTTCCCTACCCCCCACAACCCCCCACCCTGCCTCTCAAATTCCTCATATCAGAGAGATCATATAATTGTCTTTCTCTGATTGACATATTTCACTTAGCATAATACCCTCTAGTTCCATCCACGTCATCGCAAATAGCAAGATTTTGGGTTTTTTGATGCATAGTATTCCATTGTGTGTGTGTGTATGTGTGTGTACACACACACACATACACACACACACACCACATCTTCTTTATCCATTCATCTTTTGATGGACATGGACATCTAGGTTCTTTCCATAGTTTGGCTATTGTGGACATTGCTGCTATAAACATTCGGGCGCACGTGCCCCTTTGGATCACTACATTTGTATCTTTAGGGTAATTACCCAGTAGTGCGATTGCTGGGTCATGGGATAGCTCTATTTTTAACTTCTTAAGGAACCTCCATACTGTTTTCCAGAGTGGCTGCACCAGCTTACATTCCCACAAACAGTGTAAGAGGGGTTCCCCCATCTCCACATCCTCACCGACACTTACTGTTTCCTGTCTTGTAATTTTAGCCATTCTAGTTGGTGAAAGGTGGCATCTCATCGTGGTTTTAATTTGTATTTCCCTGATACAAAGTGACGTGGAGCATTTTTTCATGTGTCTATTGGGAGAAGTGTTTTCTGCTGTCTGGACTTCATGTTTTGGGGAAGAAAGACATGAGATATTTTGCCACAAACCTCAATGTAAATTAGCATAAGTCAAAATGCTACCTATGCCACGGGTGTTGCATTTTAATTAATTAATCTTTAGAGGTTTATTTATTTATCTGAAAGAGAGTGTGTGTAAGCAGGGGAAGGGCAGAGAGAAGCAGAACCCCTGCTGAGCATAGAGCCTGATGTGGGGCTCAATCTCAGGATTCTGAGACTCTGTGACCTTGAGACTATGACCTGAGCCAAAATCAAGAGTCAGACGCTCAATCCATTGAGCCACCCAGGAGCCCCTGGGGGTTGCATTTTAAAAGGGAGTATTCTGTGGAGAAGGTGAAGCTTGATACCCATGATGGAATTCAGGCTGCCATGGCAAAACTAGTTTGAGGTGACGGCGTGAGAGAGAGCTTGCTGGTGTTGGTCATGTGTCCCCTGAAAATCACTTATCTGATTCTCATCCCTGGATCCTGGAAAGTGGGTCCTTGTACCGTCTTTGCAATTGCCATGCTCATCGAAGGAGGGCTTCTCTGCCAGAGAAGGCAGGTATGCAAGACACTTTCTGGGCTTCAACAGGGTTCTATTCGTTTCTGCCCACAATCCAGTGGTGGTGGTGGTGGTAGTGTGTGTATAACTACCATTATATTATTGGTAATAATTGGTAAACATTATTTATGTTTGTGTGCATGTGTTTCATATTTGTTGCTGCTATTTGCCTCCAAGACGGGGTATGAGAAACGCACCCCTAGTGGTAGACATGAGGAATTACGGGCCACAGGGGGGAGGTGGTTGGGCAGAGAAAGAAGGAAAGGCTCCAGAAAGAGAATGGGCCGTACTTGCAGGAAACAGGCAGGAGGGGCATTTCCGGCAGAGGGAGGGGGCTGAGCGAAGGCACTTAATTAGAATAGCATATGGCTTGTGGGATGGAGGGGAGCGCGGGGACGAGTCCAGAGCAGCTGACCCCTGGCCCCAGGTTCCCGTCCCCACCCCAGACACTTCAGGGCCTTCCAAACCACTGAGCCGATAGCAATTCATTTGTCTTGAAGGACAAACTCAGTGCCCTTCCTTTACTCCGAGGCTGTGTTCTCTGGGTGTCGGTTCCCAAACAGCCAAGGGATGGGGAAGCTGTCTGTGCACAGATGCCTTTTTGAGAGGCAGACGTAACCTTTTTGGTCCCTGGGTGGCCAACCTTTATGATTGTTTTGGCCATTTGCTATAAATGACTATCTCTACCGCTTGGTTAATTATGTGATTACAGCGCCCAGTGACAAGGAGAAAATTAAAAATCCATGCTGCATTTTCTATAACACTTTATAGCTCTATGTGAAAGAGGGCAAATACAATTTAGCTGAGCTGTGGCAGACAAGAGCCGTTTCCTTTGCGGATTCCAGCCCCTCCCTCGTCTTGCCCTGGAGAGAAGCCGTGTTAGCAGTTAACGAAAGCAGGGAAGAGCGCAGGTGTGGATGAAAACATAAATTACCATTATCCCTGACAATTCTGGACAGTGCCACCCACAGAGAAGGTGCTCAGCCAGACTTCCCCCCCCTAATTTCAATAAAGGCCAGTAAGTTGTGGGCTTTCAGTGAGTACATTAGTGTAGAACACAGATTCATCCTGGCCTCCCCATTTGATCTTTATTTCTTTATCTTCACCTGTTAGGAAGAATCCAAGATGCTCAGATGGGATCTCACTGCTAACGTGGAAAGACTACCGTTCTTGCAGCCAAGACCTTGCCCGAGTTTGCCTCCTAGATCTGGGGTCTGAGTGTTGGGCCAGAGTGCTCGCTGTCCCTCAACTTGAGTTCCCTCACTTAGAAAGTGCAGACTTCTGAGATACATTTTTTTACCTTTGCATTTTCTTGCATGTCTGAATTCAGGATGCCCTTTTAATAGATGGTGCTTGAGCCTGTGTCACAGTTTAATTGACTTCACTTTTTCTTTTTTAGTGTTCCACAAAATAATATTGGGTCTTAGAATGGACATTTTTTAGGCTTGATGGAAAAGGATACTGTGCAGGCTTGTTGTAAGGCTCTAAAGCAGAGAACTACGTAATCCATGAGGCTCTCTCTAATAGTGTTAGACTCTTATGAGGATCTAAAGCGGAGAACTACGTAATCCATGAGGCTCTCTCTAATAGTGTTAGACTCTTGTAAGGATCTAAAGCGGAGAACTACGTAATCCATGAGGCTCTCTCTAATAGTGTTAGACTCTGAGGACGTGAATTCTAATTCCGGCACCCTGTGTCACTGAGGCAAGTTATTCAAACTGGACTCCCTCAACTGGAAAATGGAATAATCCCCTGATCTCCTTAAGAATTATAATGCAGTCTGGGACCGTGCAACCAAGTGAGGAACACACGCCCGTATTATCGACAGCATCTCTACCTCCTTCAACAGATTGTGGAGGCAAAGATTCATGGAGGATACAAAGGTGAAGAAAAGCTGGTCACAGAGGCAGTTTATGGTTTGTGGGTTGAAGTGGCATGGTCGCAATAATATTAATTATACCCATGTACGTACAATGCACAGTTATGCATGAATTATAGATAATACATACTATTAACTCTAATATTATTAATATTACTACAAGGTGGAATGGGATAGATGTTGTAATTGAGGTCCAAAAAGCACTGTGAATAGAAAAAGAGACCATTCAGCAGACAAGTGCGGGAAATACAACATTGGTTTTGATTCTTGAGTTATGGTTTCAAAAACACAGAAATGAAGGAAATGGTCGATGGAACACATTAACAAACAATAGGTTGTGCCTAAGAGGTGCCATACTCTCCAGTTTGACTCCAGGATATTTGGGATCTTGAGGGACAAAGAAGGGGACACCTGGGAACTGCTCAGATGGCTGGACTTCTGGCCCCTTTGCTCAAGCCCGGCACTTTGAAGTCGGCTCTGATGGCTTTCTCTCTTCTCTTTCCTTTGCCTCCCTCGTGTGACTCCAGAATACCTTTTGTCAGTGTGTGTCCTCACGTATCAGGACTCGATTCCCCTCCTGTGTCTCTCAGTCCCACTCCTGTCCACGCCATCATCATCTCTCATTTCCACTCCTCGAGAGTTGCCAAATGGGCTTGCCCTCCTTCGTCTTTTGCCTCAGTTCAATCCCTATTCTCAGAGTAGCCCAACTGACCCATTTGAACTGTATATGACATTAGTTTATTTCTTTACTTAAAATCCACAAATGGCGGGGTGCTTGAGTGGCTCAGTGGGTTAAAGCCTTTGCCTTCAGCTCAGGTCATGATCTCAGGGTCCTGGGATCGAGCCCCACATCGGGCTCTCTGCTCAGCAGGGAGTCTGCTTCCCCCACTCTCTGTGCCTGCCTCTCTGCCTACTTGTGATCTTTCTCTGTCAAATAAATAAATAAAATCTTTAAAAAAAATCCACAAATGGCTTCTCATCCAACATGGAGTAAAAATCCAAATTTCCCACTTTTCCTACGAGGTGATGTGGTCCAAGCACTGCCCCCATCCCTACCCTCTCCTCCCATTGCTCTCTCCCCCATGTACTTGAAGCTCTCTTCTTCCTGGCCCTCTTTATGGTTCTACCAGGACTTTGTCTTGGCCAGTTCCTTTGTTTGACACAGTCAGCCCCCAGAGAGTCACGTGGCTTGCTGTTTGCTCTTCAGGTCTCATCTTCAATGTCACTTGCTTAGACGCCCTTCCTGACCACCCATCCGAA
>JAPYYJ010001657.1:0-13887 GCA_028533885.1 Nasua narica | reverse complement strand
TTTACCCTCATACCCTCTTCTGGCTTTGGATTCTCCTGCCTGGATAGGCCTGGGCACAAGGATGGAGACAAAGCCTCCATCAACCACACAGTGTGGCT
The DNA here is from genome assembly GCA_028533885.1 of Nasua narica. Lineage (NCBI taxonomy): Eukaryota > Metazoa > Chordata > Mammalia > Carnivora > Procyonidae > Nasua > Nasua narica. The sequence continues at coordinate 13,789 of JAPYYJ010001657.1, read as the reverse complement.
GCAGCTTTCTCAGCCCTGGGGCAAGGACCTTGCTGCCCACGTGATGAAGTTGTAGAATATAAGTGAGGCTCAGTGGGGCGGAGTCTGGAGGCGAAGACCGAGAAAGAATTCTTGAGACATCTTTGGGGCCAAATGGTGGTTTATTAAAGCGCGGGCACAGGACCGGGGGCAGAAAGAGTTGCTGCCCAGGGGTTGTGAGGGGTGGCAGATTATGTACCATAGGGTTGGGGGAGGTAAGGAAAAAGAAGGTTTCAAAAAAACTTTCATATGCAAAAGAGGACCTAAGAGAAACCAGATACCAGAGGCCAAGCCATTGTCAAGGTTTTTCCCTCTAGCAAGGTATTAACATTAAGATAGTTGGGAGATTCCTAAAGAATGTCACTTCCCTCCCATCCAGGGATGGGGGAGGGGGGAGGTTGCCGGGTGTCAGCTTCTGCTCTGTCCTCAGCCAGCCCTCTGTCCCCTCATCACAAGCATGCACGCGGGACAACTTGACTGAGATCCCTGAGTCTCAGGCAGGCTTAGGGCCAATGCATCCTGCCGGCTATAATGAGCCAGGAACCAAGAACCTGCGTCAGCCCACGCCATTCACTGTGGATGAGGACCTGGCCTGGCCTGGAAGAGACAGCGGGGCAAGAAGGCCTAGCCGCTGAGAGAACTTGCCCTGGGCCAGCCTGATGGGGTTTGACCCCCAGCCGTCTCACTCTTTGGCCATGTGACCTTGTGCAAGTTACTTTACCTCTTTGATCTTCAATTTCCCTTCTACAAAGTAGGGCTAGAAATGCACGCACCTCTTAAGTTTATTAAGGTCATGTGTTAATACACATCCGCCTTTAGAACAGCGTTCGCACCTTGGAAACGCTCAGTGAAGGTCATCTCACACTAAGAGCTACCACCAACCAGAGGCACCCTGGCTAGCGATTTCCGGACTAAGCCCTCTACTCACATTGCCCCTACTACCTCTCATAACAGCTCATGAAGGTGGCTACCACCCAGCCCATTTTACAGACCAGGAAGTGGAGGATAAGAGAAGAGAATATGCACAACCTAACTCCCTTAACCTTGGTCTGAATTCAAAACCTTCACTCTGAACCCTTCAGCCGTATGCAGTAGGAACTTCCATTTTCACCTATCAAATTGCAATAATTAACATCTATGGATATTTTAGGTACTTGAAATATATTCATTCATTTACTCTATGTGGCAACCTTTTGAGGTAAGTGGCATTATCGTCCCCATTTTTCATATGAGGAAGCTGAAGGGGTATAGAAAAATTATTCTTGAAGGGCTCCTTTTGCTCTATAATTTATTGAAGTTCAATTCTTCCCAAGTGTCTTCAGTGGATTACTGATTTTCTAAGTTTCTCTGTGAACTATAGGTTCCTAAGGCCAGCCAGGTCTGCAAATATAGCCCAGGAAAGCCCCCTCTTGGGCAGTCATAACAACATTTGCATATCCAAGGGCTGGGGGAGCCCTGGAAGGAGGAAACCTGTTAAACTTTTTTTAGTCCAGTGTTTCCAAACGGATTTGACCAGAGAGACCTGCCAGCCCCTTCCCTCCTGCCTCACGCACCTGCACAACGTCTGTCAACATTCCACAAAGCCTTTTGGCAAAGTTCATTCACGTTCAACTCAACCTTCCCTGAAGGTCAGTTCTGTGGCCATCCCTATCCTTACTGGGCTCCAAAGGCATGTGGGAGTTCCCCTTCTCTGCGAGTCCACAATCTTGGTAGGAGAGAAATAACGCATGATAGATATTCAGAGAATAATCCAAGTATTAATTTACATTTTTGAGCTAAAGATGGCCCCTCCATTAATTTAAATGTCTGAGCCAACGAGGCAGAACAGCCGAAGAGTTAGGAAGGCTGCGGAGGGAGGAGCATCGTTGGGAGGAAGGATTTAAGCTGACCCATCCCGAATGAGAACCGCAGCCTCATCTTCAAAAGCAGGGCAACTGGGCTCTTGAGAACCCTCCCACAACCAAAGAAACACTAATTTACCAGCCGTAGGGAGAGCCTCTTCCTAGGACTAGACTGTTTACAATAACAATTATTTATCTCACCCGAATTTCAATAGCACGAGTAGCTGGTTGTTATTATTGGGATTACAGTTATTGTTACTAAATCAGTTGATTATACGGTTACAAAACCTAAACATCTCTGAGCAAATATAACATTGTGTGTTAATTATACTTGTATTAAAAGAAAAAAAAAAAAAAAACAACCCTGTGTTTGATGTCATTCTTCTCTTCCTAGCACTGCCTCAAGCTCTGGGACTCCTGCAGGATTCTTACCTATTCTCATGGCTTTTATCACCCACTATTTTGAGAAACAAAACAAAATCTCCAGCCAAGGGACTACTGAGATCATACAATCACCAACAACTTGCCCAGTTTTCTTTTCAAGGCTGTTATTTCTTATCCCCCTTGTTCTTTCAAGGCCAATGACCGTTTAATATAATTCATGTTTCCTAATTACCCCCTAACATTCAATTTTCTTTTTGAAAACTCTTTAGGCTCAATGGCTATATTTGGTTAGGCTCCTGGGAGAAGGGTGCACTGAGTAGGGGACGCAGAAGCAAATGCTGAGAGGTGGCAAAGGGGCTCCCGTATGAGAGACTTGAGAAGAAGGGCCTGACTGAAGTGTTGGCTTCCACAAGAGAGACTTGAGAAGAAGGGCCTGACTGAAATGTGGGCTGTGTGCTGCTCCAGGTTGCATTCCTGGCTCAGCTCTGAGGAACTGCTGAGTACAGAGCAACATTCCAAGCCCTTCTTCTGTTTCGCTGTCCTCGGCTTCCTCTGTCAAATGGTCTCTCTACAGCCACTTTCTCCAGACATATTCTCATCTCCCTGACTTTTCTGGGGACCCTGACATCAGAATCAGGCTCCTCAATGGAGCTCCTGCCACATCTTGTCTCAACTTTTCCTTGTAGAGTTCACAGATTCAAGTACTCTCTGGAACTTTGGGACAGAACGTAAATTCTGGACCAAGCTACGTGGCTTCGAACTTCTAGGTCTAATTGTTCAACAATTTTTGAGTGTCTGAAATATAACATGGGCAGCAGAGACCAGCTACCGAGTGCCGTATATGCGCTCTGCTGGACCCTGGAGATGGGTTAAAGATCCCTTAAAGACTCAACAGTTAAATAGGAAGTCAGCCCATGTTTCTGACATGAGTTGATACATATTGTAACTGAAATGCATATAATAGGAGATAGGAGGAGAGCAAAGAAGGATTCTGTCCAGGTAAATATTGAAATGTATGTTGGTCCCATTCGATTGGACCTCAAAAGGTGAAGAGGAAGAGTGAATGTCAAGAAAACATACACGGAAAGTCCCAAAACCCTCTTTGTGTGGAGACAGAAGGTGGAATATGGTAATTAAAGCACAGGCCCCCCCACAGATAACTACTTGGGTTCTAAACCCTCCTCTGCTGTTTATCAACTGCATAATCTGTGACTGAGGATAATCAAACTCACAGTTCTTGGAGGTCTTGGTTGTCTCATCTATAAAATTAAGATCTCAATAATGCCAACCTCGGAGCATTCCTTTAGAAACTAAAAGTGAATAAATACACATAGAACAGTTAGAACAGTGCCTGGCACATCTTTTGAATAAATGTTAGGTGATATCCTTAAATTTAAGAATTTAATGACAGCTCTATGATATTTTAATGAATAAGACACGCAAGGCCACTGATCTTTTGGAGGACATATTCTAACTGGGGAGTGATAGAAAGTAAAATGTTTAAAGGTAATTTCAGATGATATGGGGTACTATGAAGAGAAACAGGATGAGTGATGGAGGGATAGTTTAGCTTCCTCAGGGAGAATCTCTCTGAAGAGGTGACATTGGAGCTAAGACCTCAATATTGAGGACTAGCCATTTTAAGGGATGGGTACAGAGATTTCTAGAGAGACAGCAAAGACAAAGGCCTCTGGTGAGAACAATTTTTCCAAGTAGAAGAAGGGAAAGGAGTCCAGGGTGTTTGAGGTGGAATGGAGGGAGTTGCGGAGGGTATGGTAAGAGAGGTTGGAGAAGTCCACAAAAGTCCACGAGGTAGGACCTATGGCATCCAGGAAGGAATTTGGCATTTATTCTGCACCACAAAGCCATCTAGCTGGAGAGTTGAATAAGAAATAGAACTGGAATGAGCAGAATACATGGTTGGCTTTTGAGTATTACAATTCACTAGTCCTAAGGAATGAGGTCTACATTCTCCCCATTATTCAGTGGGCCACTTTGAACGATAAGGAATACTCTCTTCTGCTTTGCAAAATGGGCCCCTTCCATGCATTAAAGTGAGAATATCAGTAAGCTGTGCTGTCTGTGTGTTCTTGATTTTATACCCTAGACTGGGAAGAAAAGAAAGGAAATTATCTTTGAAATAGAACCAAACCTTTCACTATTTTGTAGCCATGGTTGCTCTCCCATTGGATGTAGGGGAAACTGCTGGTCTTGGAAGATACTTTCTTCATCCATCAGTCAGGATCCTGGCAAGCAACAGATGCCACACTTAAAGGAGGGGTTGGAGATGGTTTAATGAAAAAAATTATTGACAAAGGTACAGGAAGGGTTAAGAGTACCACCATCCTTGGTGATAGAACTGGGGGGGAATAAGAATGAAGGAAACTTACCATCTTAGGCCTGATGGAATCAGGGTAGGGAGTGATTGTGGGACCCCGATAAAGTCTCAACTGTAGGAAAGTGCCACCATACGGGACTTTAACCAAGTGATATAGTCTCTGCAGAGATGCAGCCCAATAAGGAGAGAACAGGGGAAATAAATACCCGATCCTCTTTCCCTTCCTTTTCTGATCACCAGCTAGCGTCCTCCACTGGCTAAACCCTTAGAAACTACAGAGCAAGAATGCTATGGTAGGCAACATACTCATTCTTCAAAGATATCTACATCCTGATCCCCCCATCTGGGAATATATCAGGCTAGGTGGCAAAAGAAATTTAAGATTGTACATGGAATTAAGGTTACTAATCAGCTGACCTTAAGATAGAGAAATTATTTCTTATTATCTGGGTGGACCCAACGTAATCAGAAGGGTATATAAAAATGGAAGAGCGAAGGGGGTGGCCTGGGTGGCTCAGCTGGTTAAGCATCTGTCTTCGTCTCAGGTCATGATCTCAAGGGTCCTGGGATCAAGCCCCATGTAGGGCTCCCTGCTCAGCGGGGAGTCTGCTCCTCCCTCTCCCTCTGCCCCTCCCCACCACTCATGTGTTCTCTCTCTCTTCACTCTCTCTCAGATAAATAAATAAAGTATTTAAAAAAATACCTTAAGAAAAAAAAAAATGGAAGAGGGAAATAAGAGAAGAAAACTAGAGAGCTGGTAGTAGGAAAAGAATTCCTCCTGACTTTCAGGTTTGGAAGGGAGGCAAGAAATGCTAGATGATCTCTAGAAGCTGAAAGATGCAAGGAAATGGACTGTCCCCTAGAACCTCCAAGAGAACAAAAACCTCCTGACACCTAGATTTTAGCCTCCCATCCGACCTGCGGAACTGCAAGACAATACATTTTTGCTGTCTTTGCTACCAAGTTTGTGGCCATTTGTTATAGCAGCTGTAGGAAACTAACACAAAAGCTTAGCTAACACACTGCAAAAAAAAAAAAGTACAGTGAAGGAGGGTAGTATCTGAGGGCACAACGGGGAATATTCTGCACACCTGGGTTCAAGCCTTGGCTCTATGCTTACTCTATGGCTTAGTGCTACAAGCCAGTTCTCTTGCCTGGGCCTCAGTTTCTTCACCTGTGAAATGAGAGCCATCCTTGCCACTTCAATGGGTAGTAAGAATCGAATGGCATCACAGATGCCAGTGTGTTCTATAAACTAAGGTCAGCGTGGGAGCAAGACATCTGCAGTTCAAGGACCATAGGAAAAATGATTCAATGCAGAATCTCCACTTTAGACATTTCTAAGGTTAAAGCTTTTATGACTCTTGCCTACATGATTTTTCCATTATGATGTTTTTCAATGTGAAACATTAGGGCATGACTCTAAAGCATACCTCCCTATAGGGCCTGGAGCCACCCTGCCTCGACTATAAATCTTTTCTTTCAGTGTAGAGATTTATGATTCTTGTTGGAAAAGATAAGTTGCAACATGCATAGTCATCACCATGCACCTAGACACACAGCACATGTTCTAATAAACGAGATTGCCCCGAGAGATGGAAATAGGGAGTTCATGACTTTTTAATCACACATTCCACAAGCATGTCTGATACCCTCATGTGCACACAGACATCACGCATATTCATATTAACTGCACATTTCCCGTGAAGAGCACCGGGATAAGCAAATCTGTCGGCACCCTCTGAAGCACACAGATGACGAGACCACAAACGCACACACGCCCCGCTCTTCTCTTGCCACCGCTGGACCCACAATGAGTTTTGAGGCCAAATAAATGCTTAACACCAGCAGAAATGTGTCTCCTATATGACAGTCATGAAGAAAAGTCAAATTACTTTTCATGACTTTCAAAATGGCTTGAAGAAGACAAGTTGGTTTATGTATTAAATTTATCTGGAATTTACATTTTGATTGGCCAACAGTCTGGGCAAATTCCACAGTAACCTATTGATCTGACAGAGACATTTGACAGCTCTGAACAATTGCTGAAATGGCTTTTAAAAACCCAGCCTGTAAGAGCTGGGGAAATTTTCCCAGTGAGCCATCTCGTTCATCTTCTATCAGCTCCCCCGCCTCCCCCACCAGCCTTGGGGCGCTTTTCAATAAAGCCAATGGAGGCATATTTCCAGAGATGCAAGATGGAAATTCTCCTGGAGTCTTCCCGCCATTGCTTCCCCTTCCCTTGGTTAACCACTATTTCCTTCCACCCCTGAACACACTTGCAGCTTCCTTCCTCCTCCAGCTTGCTGGAGAATGATGGGAACAATAAGTCTATGTGTCTCTAGGTTACTAGGCTGGCATCTTTCTAAAATGCTTCTCATCTCTGTGACCTCAGCTCCGGATGCTGAGACAGGAATCATCCCTATTTCTCCCCTCCTGTCTGAAACATAATCCGTCTTCTGAGATTTTTTGTTATCATTCCAAATGAGCGTGATGTCTTACAGTGTGTGTCTGCACCAATCCTTTCTCTCTTACCACCTGTCTTGGATGGCTGCGGTTTGAGTCAAAGAAAAATAAGCAGCTACTGTGGTGTAAGATATTGCGAAGAGGAATGTACAGACAAAGAGGAAGTTAAGACAGGCCTCCCAGGAAATTATACTGTAATTATAATGTGAAAAAGCAGTGGTTCTCACAGGTAGTCCTCAAGTCAGCAACCAGCGCATCACTTGAGAACTTGTTAGAGATGCAAAATTTTGAGCCATACCTGGGACCCACTGAATCAGAAATTCTGGATGTGTTTTAACAAAACCGCCAAGTGATTTGAATGCAAGTTTAAGTTTGAAAAATCATGGTCTGAGAGTATTTGAAACATGTACCCAAAAGCTGATATTGATTTTTCTACTAATGTGACAACAGAGTGCTAATGGGCATCCAGAATGAGGCTTGATAAACTCCATGAGACAAATTAGGAAGAAGGTGGAGGATGACAAGAGAGCTTCCGAGAAGCCCCGATGTTGTGCTTTTCAAGGGTAGTCTGGAAGACGTTCCAGACCAAAAGCGACAAGAGAAGCAAAGGAATAATGTCAGCATGGCCGATGTCTGGGGCTGAAACTGTCCTTTTCTACTCCCTGCCCATGGCAGACATTACTAGTAGATCGTGGTCCCTTTTCTTGCTAAGTGCTATAATGGTCTCAGGATCTTTCTAAACATGCTTCTCCAAGGAGCCAGCAGCGATCAGTTAGACTTGGCAGAGGTCTGCTTATATCCTGTTTCTAGAGCAGAGTCGGCAGACTAAAACGATGCTCAGGCAATAGACCTCCTCTTGGGAGAGCTTCAGGAGAGTAAATTTCAATAGATACCAGATTGCATGAGGCCTTGAATGCCAACTAAGTATAAGCTTGTTTCCGCATGCAATAGAGAAGCCAGTAAGGATCTGATCAAGGAAGCTGCTGCAATCAGGACTGTTAAATGGTTAGGCATTTTGTCTTCTACCCCCTTTAATGGCAGTCTCCAAACCTGGCTGCCCATTAGAATCACCGAGGGAGCTTTTAAAATTCTTGATGCCCAGACTGCAACCTGGACCAATTAAATCAGAATCTCGGTGATGTGATCTGAGCATCAGTGTTTCTTAAGCTTCCCTGTTGATTTCAATAGTAGCTGAGTGTAAGACCCAGTAGTTTAGGGGCACTTGGATGGCTCAGTGGGTTAAGCCTCTGCCTTCCACTCCAGTCATGATCTCGGGGTCTTGGGATCGAGCCCCGCATCAGGCTCTCTGCTCAGTGGGGAGCCTGCTTCCTCCTCTCTCTCTGCCTGTCTCTCTGCCTACTTGTGATCTCTCTCTCTGTCAAATAAATAAATAAAATCTTAAAAAAAAAAAGACCCAATAGTTTAGATTATAAATTTAATGAGGTGGATTCTTCAGAATCCATCCATTCCCATATTCTGCATCAATCTAGTACAATGTCTTGTAGAGGGAAAAGGCTTGTACCTGACTGCTAGTAAATGAATCCAGTATCTACTTGGCCAACAAGGTACTCAGTTACCTTCCATGTAGAATCGCCTTCCCTTCTCAGATGTGAAGGTTCTAGAAAAGGCAAGAGCCAAACATTCGGAGCTCACCCTAAGTTTGCTGCCCAGATGTCCTGCTGAGAAAAATAACGGCCCGAGTTTACAGAGTTGAGTAGGCCATGTTTCTTTTTCTATCCCTATTTTGAAATGGCTGGTGGAGAAAGAGAAACACAGCAGAATTAGAGAAAGGGTCAGACAAGGTGAATGTAGTAGCAATACCTCGATCGGGTTAAATGGACCAATGGCTCGGAAGGCCGGAAGGGGACTCCGTGTGGTTCTCTTCGAGTCCTGTTTTGGTGTTTCTCCCATGCCCCAAATCTATCTCCAGATCTCACGGCTTAGTACTGAAGCTCTCATCTCTCCTTTAGCATAATGTACCATGGTTTGTTTATTTTGGGGTTTTTTTTATGTTTTTCTTCCCGAATCAGAGGATAACTTCCATCTTTGCCTCACTCTAAACTCAGTGGAGTTGGCCCTGCCCAGAATGCCCCTTCCGTACTCTTTCTCCACTGCCCATTTCTGCAAGCTCCAAATGAAATATTTCTTCCTGGACTCCTTTACACAGACTTGGTGCTCTCAAAGCAATGACCTTTATCAAAGCACTTATTTCATTAGAGTGAGATGATTTTTTCCTGTTTTTCTCCCCGTTTCCTGCTCCTGATTACGAAAGCAATATATATTCTTTTTATGCAAATATTTTAAAAAATATAGAGAAGGAGTTTTAGAATTTTGAAGATCCTTCATAATTCTGTCTCCCAGATGAAATCACGGACAATCGTTCAGCCTTCAAAGTGTTTTTGGTGTGTGTTAACTTGGTTGGGATCATAACTTATTTGAAACTATGGTCTTGATAAAGATAATTTCAAATTAAAAGTCCTTCCCAAGCCACATTTACAGTGACATCAATTTCCATTATGTGGATGCACCACGATTTTAACATTTTTGTTTCTTTTGGAGTATATGTTTGCTGAGAATTATGCTGTTATTAAAATGTGCACACACAAATTTCTGCGATGTATATTTTTGTGTATTTTTTGTCTGCTCTACAAATTAGTTTCTTTGGATCTTATAAATGGGAATACAGATTTAAAAAATATGAATATATTTGGCTCTAGATATAATAGTTAAATTGCTTTCTCAAAAGATATACAAATTTATATTCCCAGGCCCAAAGAAGAGTGCTTATCTCAAAGGTCCCTGTTTGGAGAATTTTGTTTCCCAGTTTTGCTAATTTGAGAGGTAAGGATAAGAGCTCATTGTTTTAATTTGCATTTATTTAATTGCTAGTGAGGTTGCTTTCATAAAATCTAGGCTTATCATATTCATCCTCCCTTATATGAATTGCCTATTTCTGACATTTTATGGCCAGTTATCAGTTGGAATCTGAATGTTTTGTATAATTTCCTTTTTGTCATGAAGATGATACTATTCTGTTACATTTTTTTAAATGTCTTTTTTCAGTTTCCCACCTAGTATTTCAATTTTGTCTTTTTTGTTTACACACAGATTATTTTATATTTTTATATAGTAACACGTAATTTTTCTTTTTATAGGTAATTTTTCTTCCTTTTTAAAGTATCCTCTTTCTTCTTTCCCTGTTCCTCAATCTCATCATTTACCAATATTACATTGTTTTTAACAATGTTTAAATTAACAATGTTAATTTAAATGTTTAATTTAAATGTTAACAATGTTTAAAAACAATACATTGTTTTTAAAAATGTAAAAGCATTTAATTTAATTCTTTTGTAAATTTGTAATTCATCAAATTCGACAGTGTGGGTGAATGCTTTCCCGGACTCCAAGACTTTTAACCTCTTATGAATAGGGATCATGACCATGTATTAAAAATAATATTTCCCCCCCAAGTTTGCGATGCCACTTTAATGTTCTATTAAATTTCTGTGTGTGGTATGTGTAAATTCATGTTTATTGCCAATACCTATTTTGTTCATCAACATGTCCATTATTAAACCAGAAACATAATGTTTTTATGATTTTTGCTGGATAATATTTCTAATAACTCTTATCTTTCAAAAATGACTCATCTACTTTCATGTATTATTATTGCAGACAAAATTTTAGAATCATCTTGGTAAGTTTCCAAAAATGCTGTCAAGAGTTTGATTGGAAAATATGGTAAACCTATAAGTTAACTTAGAAAAAACGGATCTGTTTACATTACTGAACCTTCTTCCCAGAACGCTGTTTACCTTCCTATTCAGTCAAGTATATTTTACATCTCATTGTAAAGTTTTGTGGGTTTCTTCATACACACCTTACATAGTTCTTGTTAAAACTCTTCATAGGCATTTTATGTTTTCTGTGGTCACTGTGAACATGACGTTTTAAAATCCTATTGCCCAGCTAGTCATTGCCAGTAAAGAGGAACGCTGTTATTTTAGTGTATTTACCCTACAACTAGTTCTTTGCTGAGATTTCTCATTAATTTTAATAGTTTTTCTGTCGATTCTCTGGAGCGTTCTATGTACCAAAACATATCTTTTGCAAATAATGATAATTTTGTCTCTTCATTTTAAGCCATTATTATTCTAGCAAAACTATCTTTATTGCAGAGAATAGAAACCTATGCGATGTAGCACAGGAAGAAGGGGAATGCGTCTGGCGGGGGTGGTGAAGGAGCGGTTATGGAAAGGACACAACCAGATGCCATGGAAACTGGAGCTGATACAGCCTGGTCTCGTAGGAACTGGAGCTAGGGAGCTTACTAGCAACCAAAACCTCTCTCTCTGTCCCTTAGGAGCTATCTGATAGTTTGTTTCTTCGTCACTTCTCCAGCCTCCCATCTCTCCTGGTGTCTATCTTCTCTTAGAAAACTTTCTCTGGGGTGCCTGGGTGGCTCAGTGGATTAAAACCTCTGCCTTTGGCTCAGGTCATGATCTCAGGGTCCTGGGATCGAGCCCCGCATCGGGCTCTCTGTTCAGCAGGGAGCCTGTTTCCCCCGCCCTGCCCTGCCTGCCTCTCTGCCTACTTGTGATCTCTCTCTGTCAAATAAATAAATAAATAAAATCTTGAAAAAGGAAAACTTTCTCCGCTGGCATATGCTGTTAAATATATACCTGTTCCCTTAGGGCTAACGTCCAGAGCGAACCTACTATCTTCTCCCTGACTCCAGGTCCAACAGCTGAAGAAAGAGACTCTGGTTGCTGGCCAGTCCATAGGTGAGCCGATGTTGGCTCAGGGGTCTGCACGGGTCCACGCAGCACTGCCTCGGCTGCGGCTGGGTCGTATGGTGGAAACAGGGCTCTGAAGTCTGCTTCTCCCCAGGGCTGTGAATCCTGGTTTTTGGCAAGTTTTGCTGGCATCAGACCATGAATGAAATAGCGGTTCAACTTCTTCTCTGCTCTTGGAACAGTTTATAAAGTGTGAGAATTATCTGTTTCTTGAAAGTTTGATAGAAATTACCTGGGGGTTGGGAAAAAAAAAAAAAAACCCATACACCCATAAAAACAAACTATGGGATCAGCAGCTTTCAGTGAAGTAATTCTTTGATAACTCTTTCAATTTCTCCCACAGCTACTGCTCCAGTGAGGTCATGAGTATTTCTCTGTTTGTTTCTTCACTAGACCGTGACCTCCTGGATAGCCCAGACCCATGTTTTCATTTATTGGTTTGAGCCCAGTTCCAGCCCAGGGCCTGGCCCTGAGCAGACCCTTGATTTATATTGACTTGGGGTGAATTCAAATCAGAAGTAACATAGGTAACGAAAGGAGGACTAGAGATGGGGTCAGAGGATTGGAGTTCATGCATTAAGTCTGTTTTTTTACTAATTGGGAGGAATCAGGTCAGTTGCTTTACTCTAGAGTCTTACTGCTCAAGAGTGGACAACAGTGAAGTTTGGGATGAGGGAGTGTGTGGACAGGGTCCCCCAAGATCTCCATCTTGCTTTAGCATTCTGACTTAAGCCTAGATGTAAAAAAAAAAAAAAAAAAAAAAAAAAAAAAAAAAACCAAAAACACCAGATTTCTATTGGCAAAATTAAAAAATACTACTTAAAATCCTGTGTTCATCCTCATGGAATCAGAGGGCTATTAATAAGCAAGTAAACAAAGTAAATACGTGAATCAGGTTTTATTTACCCTCTTACAGTGAAAGATAATCATTTTTAGTTCAAGCCCCGCGGCATTGCCTTCTCCACAGCTTACGAGGTATGTGTATGAAATCCAAATATTTTTGTGAAAAATCCCAACATGGCATCATTGTATGTGCCTGCTATTTTAATGGGATTAAAAGCCTTTTTCTAATAATTTATGGTATTTGGAATTATCAACTGGTCCCCTAATTCATGCATTTCCTGAAGATGCTGCCTTGGTGTTGACATTTCTTAGTGCTCTTGTTCATATCAATAAGAGTGTGTATGTGTACACATTCATAATGTCTTCTGATTTGGATCAGTTAGTGATAAGAAAGCCTTATACAGTTATGGATCTTTCATGTCCCATTTGTTTTCCCAATCACATAGGGTAGTTTGACTGATTATTTGCTGTCAGACTATGGGAAAGAAGAAGAAGGAAAATAACCTTCGTACACTGGGGTGGTTGGGTGTCTTTCTTGGCCACTTGTAATGATCGAGGGCGGCTTCCATCTAGAACACCTAAATTCACAGAAGTCAGCAATCCGCTGAATGGAGTCTCAAGATCAGGTCACATCAAATTCCAGTTTCTAGCATGCATTTCAATTATGAAACACAAGCACTGATTGCAAATCTGAAGACATTTTCATTTTGCCCCAGGCCAGGATTTTTAATTTAAAAAAAATAAACCTGTCAAGGTCTGCAAGAAAGGCTCTTAGATATTCTGGCCAATGGTTTATTTAAAAATCCAATACTGCAATTTCCTCAGCAGCAGGAGGCAAGAGACCTCCTTTAGGTTGAACACCCCATCAATGGCTGGTAGCCAGATCCTCAGCCCTTGAAAGAAAAGGGACTTTACAAAAAGGATTCTGCTCTGCAGGCCCAGGACAGGGTGTCCTGAATGCCATCTCTGTGCAAAATAACTATGTATACTGGAAGCCAGAAGACCTGTTTTCAATCTTGCTTACTATCCAGGTGAAGTTGGTATTTCATGTAGAAAATACAAAATTCTGTGTTTAAAACTTAAAATTTGTAATAGATCTACCA
>JAPYYJ010001656.1:0-13887 GCA_028533885.1 Nasua narica | reverse complement strand
TCTCAAATGTCTATTCCGGAACATAGTGTTTATACAACTCCTCAGTAAATAGTAAACAAATACATTAAAGAGTAATAAAAATGTGTCTTAGTGATTGATTTTAGCAACCATATTAGGCAAGTAAAGTATCTGTGTTACTGAGATGAAAACAAAAATTCAAAGAGGTTAAACACTGTGTTCAAGGTTAAAGAGATAGCAATTATGATAAAGTATGTATTATATTAAATCAATCTAATTGCTAAAATACTGTTCAAATTGTTTGATTTATATGTTTTTCTATTTATAGTAGGATTCTCCAAATCAGTGAATAATTCAATTAGGGAATGAAATAAATATATATATAGAAATAGTCTTGTCCTTAGATATGCATCCAAAAGTACATGTTGACTTTTTATAAAATGCTATCAATGATCTATTATATGATTGGGTATCCCTGGCTTTGGACCAAGAGCATTTCACATTAAAGAAAATCCAAGAATTCACCAGTCTTTGGCAGAATTGCTCCTGCATTCATTTAATATATGAATACCCCATGGCTACTTTAATAGGGAGCTTTACATGACATATAAATTAAGGCATCCCTTTTGTCTGCCTTCACATTTGTACACTTAGTTCTTTTTTTTTTTTTTTTTTGGTACACTGAAATCTAAAAACAAACTCTACTAGGTCAGCATGACATGGTGAGAATTAGCTAATTTTTAACGATGTTGAAGTTAAAATATGGTACCCCTTTGATTGTCCTTTCCTTCTTTTTCTTTAATTATCAGGTACCTAGTACCTTTCCACTGTCTGTCTGTCTAGAACCCCCTCATTGTTACAGTGACATCTATGTCCCATCCCAGGCTTTTCTACAGCAGATACCTGTAGCTCCACACTTTTTTTTTAATTGCTAGAGCCTTTATGTCCCAAATATCCACTCCTTATTTAAGATGGTGCTAGTAGAATACAGTTGGCTCCGGTACATATTTTAGCCTATTTACTTCTTGCTCTTTTATCTGTACAGTGAAAGATGGAGTTGAACCTGGTGATTTCCAGGTTTTCTTTCATTTAGTTATTGCTATGACTCTACAATACCACTTTGCCTCCATGTTTTTTGCAGAAACCTTTTCATTTTTTTATGGGGTAGCAGTAGAATTAAATCTGAAGAGAGTTTAGAAGCTGTTTGCCTCTTTGTCTTACCAGTCATATTGAATATTTTCAGTAGAAGGAATACTATTCCCATGTGAGAAAGATGTTTCAACTGCTGATAATCTGAGTGTTAGAAAATACTTCTTTCATAGGGATCCAGTTTAATTCCAACCATTGTTCCTATACCTGCTCTGTCTGCATGAAGGCTCTTGACAGACCAGGAGAACTTGGAAGTCATGTGTTTCTGGGGTTTCTTTATTTAGGGTTCATCTCTTCTGATGTGGAATCTTATATCTCAGCACACCATATTGGAAGTTATTGGAAACAGTGTGGTATAATGAAGTAGCTCAGGATTAGAGACTGTGTTTGAAATCCAAATCTAAACAATAGCTCTTTGATCTGGAGCTTGATATTGATCATATGTAAATTGCCTACTTCAGTGTCTGGAACATAGTCCCTATAATATTTCTTTTTGTCCCAAAGCACAACTAGTAATTTCCTTGTGAGGTCCTCATGGTTTTCTGTTCATATCTCTACTAGAGACATTGCAATTACTACTTTTTTTACATGGATCTTTACTCTTTACCTTTACTAGAGAGATTCAAGTATGGAGTCTCTGCACTCACAGTGCCTGGATCACAGCATGCCTTTAATATTCGTTGAATACAAGAATGTGATTAAAGACGTCACTTCTAGTAATAGATGTTCTGTA
Source organism: Nasua narica (assembly GCA_028533885.1). NCBI lineage: Eukaryota > Metazoa > Chordata > Mammalia > Carnivora > Procyonidae > Nasua > Nasua narica. The sequence continues at coordinate 12,047 of JAPYYJ010001656.1, read as the reverse complement.
GTCACTCAGAGCAGCATATAAGAAGATGCTTTCCATTCCCCTAGATTTCATATCCTTCTTCATGCAACATTGAACTCCTGTTCATTTCAAATCACTGAGACTTTTTCAAATGAACTGCTGTGTCAGTTAAGGGGAAAGAGAGTGAGAACCATTGTTTCACAGTGTCTTTCCATTTGGGGTGTAATATTTGGTGATATATGGCGTATGTCTCCTACTGAAGTGACAGGAGTATCACAGGATGGTGTCTCAGCAGTCTCACAGATTAGCTGCAAAGCTGCATTGTGGCATAAACCCTTACTTTTCTCACAGTAGCATATGCCCTAACTCCTAATGCATTCTGCTGAGCCCTTTGACACATTTTTCTCTCACACCAATATGTACCCATGCACATTCACATAAAAGTTTACACACACACACACACACACACACACACACACACATCAAATGCCAGTTGCATTATGCAGCCTTTCTAAAATCTTGTTATGGTACTATTTGTGTCCTGTGAAGTCTGATTTTGGGATGACCTTTACCTAGATACAGTCAAGGTACAGTGATACCTACAACCAGTAAACTTAGATGGTAGGTTGAGAGGGAAGAAGTGTTTATCAAATCAGTTGTCTGGGAAATGGAAAAAAAAAAAAGCTGTTCTGACTCCATACTTAAATTTCCTGAGCAATAACATACAAAACCGGGAATGTTATATATTTCAATAGCCCCGTTTTCAAACTGAACCCTTTTCAATCTGTCATACACACTCTTTCCAAAGGGATAATTCTGAAACACAAATTCAAATATATCCCTATCGTAAAAAAAAAAAAATGTTTAGTATCTCCTTAATGTTTTCAGGATAAAGTCTGGCTTACTTGGATCAAATGCAACACTCATTACTATATACATCCAGTTCTTCTAAACTTCCAGAACTTACATACACACACACCTACATTTTAATCACTTGTTCCAAAGTCTCACTGTGCCCTTCACACCTTTGAACTTTCTCTGTGTTAATATCCCTGCTCAAGAAGATGTCTCCCCACATCTGAAGATTCATTACTGATTCTTCAAGATTCATTTCAAATGATATCTATTCTGTGATTCTCTGCTTGCCCATTTGTGTATCACGTCTTGCTATATTTGACAGTTTATATCTTTCTAATCCCTTTCTTCTGGATATAACTTGAGGTTCTTCATAATAATGTGGGCTGTATAGTTTTCATGTTTTCAGTGTAAGAATACATGCTTTAAATCAGGTGTTCTGAGTTTTAATCCAGGCTTTACCACTTATCAGCTATATGACTTGAGAAGAATATCTTTTTTTTTCCTGCTTAAATGTTGGTTTGTTCATCTATAAAATATACTTAAGTCTAATTACATTAACTCACTCATTAAGTTATCATGAGAGTTAAATGAGGAGTAGCTTAGCAAAGACTAAGTAGTGTCTTTCAGGAATATGTACAGTTAATAGCTATTAAGTGAGTAACCCTATACCAGGCAATGAATATATATAGTGAGCAAAATGACATAGAGGTCTAAGGACGTATATTTTATGAGGATTTTTAAGATTCATCTGTATCAGGGCACCTGGGTGTGTGAGTCAGTTGAGCCTCCAACAATTCTTGCTTTCAGCTGGGGTCATAATCTCAAGGTTGTGATGGAGCCCCTGGTAGAGCTCTGTGCTCAGCAAGGAATCTTGCTTGAGATTATCTCTCTCCCTCTGCCCCCCTCCCACACACTTGCACATGCTCTCTCTCTCTCTTTCACTCTCTTTGTCTATAAAATAAATAAATCTTCTAAAAAAAAGATTCATCTGTATCTCGAGAATCGCCTAGCCTAGGTCTCAATATGTAGTACATATTTCTACATCTTCAAAGTGTCAGGTCATCTCTCTTCTCCTGATAAGCCCTCCTTACCTTTGTTCTGCACCAAGAAATTTAAACAAGTGTCTACAGAATTAAATAGGTGCCTTCTATTGAGATTGCCACACTACCCATATACGTGATCCTTGTTGAATCATGGCAAATTGTTTAAGATCTCAGCTTCTTATCCCCCAATGATTATGATTACCATCGTGCTTTACGGTCTTCTTAATTCTATTATCACATGGAGTCTAAGTCTTTGAAGCCATCCCTGTTCTCTACAATGCTTTATATATCCCTTAAGCTGACTCAGATATCTTAGGCACCAACTCTTGCCCTCTGCTCTCTATAACTCATGGTCTGTCATCATCAAATTCTCTTGATCCCCATTCTCTTTTCTGAATATCTCTTAATATGTTGCTCTAATGGTGAGCCAGTTGTTCTCTGAGAAGTTAGTTTCCCATACAGACTTTTCAAATGTCATGACCCCTGGAAGTTAAGTAGGCACTTTCCTTGATTCTCATTGTCATTTCAGATATTTTTTCCTTCCTTCTCCATAAAGCTTCCCAGATTCTATGAAGCAAATACCATCAAATGATACCAACTACTCATCTTCCTTTTTACAGTCATCTCTGCCATCCTGGTCACCTCCTCATGGACACTGAAGATTTTAGCACATACCATGTTGCTTGCTCTTCCTTTAATCTTGTCATCATTCAGAATAAATTTAATGATCTAGGAGATTATTCATGGACACCTAACTTGAAAAAACTTTACCTCCTTCTATTCCATGATTCTAGCCATCTCAGCAATGCATTTCCATAGCCATGCTCAAGATCCACATCTCATTCTGATCTCCACCACTTGACTTTCCATCTCACATGACTTGTAGCCTCACTCTAGTATTCCTCAACCCTGCCAAAGTAAGTCAAAGCATTGACTTGACCACTTTTCCTATCTTTCGGTGCCCTCACATCTCACTTTCTCTCATACCCAGTAAGCATCATATGGTTTTGATTATAAATACTACCACCATCTTACTGTTTCTTTCTTCCTTTTGAAAAACTTTTCTGGAAAAAATCCAATTGTTGCAACTTTCAACTCTGTGGCTGTCCCATGTCTACCTCAGAGTTTCCATGAATATAAATATGTTTCCATCAATATGTTTCTATGAAATATGCTATCATTAACATGGCATACAGGATTTGTCCTTCTCTGACTTATGTCACTCTATTTCCTATCACACATTTGAGAACTCCTGTGATTTTCCTCTTTCTATCTTACATCAACAGTTCTCTCTTTCTAATAGAACAGTGCAATTAGTATAAAAATATTGAATATTAGCCCCCATTTAAAAAACATTTTTCACTCCACAACTTTCTTTTTGTTACCACACTATTTTTCTGCCCTTTATTGAAACTATCTTTCTATTTCTTCCTAGAAATAATTTAATGAATCTCCAGTTACTGTTGATTTATGTCCTCTCCTCTTTAGCAATGGAATTTCTAAATATTAGGTGGGCTTATGGCTTATGGCCATCTAATTTAGATATTACCTTTTCATGCCTCTCTTATAGGTAGGGTAAGCCCTTTAATTCTAGTCTACAGTGAAGTCTAGTCTAGTCTATAGTCTTTATATGTATATATAGAGAGAGATTTATAGATAGAGAGAGAGAGAGAAGTGAATTATTTTCGAATTATTTTGGCATTATTGTCTAAATGGTAGGGTCAAGGCTCTTCTTCCCATTTCTTCTATCCAGCTTCTTGGATTGCATCCCAACTTTGAACAGCAGCAAACTGGAAGCAGCCCACTTATGGACCACTGTGGCACCACACTACGAGGATTATGGTACGAGTTCTAACCTGCTACACTTCAACTTACTTTCAGAAAATAATTACATTTTTATTTTGGTTAAGCTGATATTGAGTCTCTGTATGTAGCCAAACCTAAATTCTAACCAATGTAATAGGTAAAAATTACCTTCTTACATTTACATGTGAAATATAAATGTTTTTAGACCCTGAACATGCAACTATCCTTCTTTACTCATCTGCTCAGCAGCATTAAGTAATTGAACTTTACCTGAAAGTGCCCCAGCCAAACTATTGGATTGAATGACATGCCAAGGTTACACATAATATAGGATTTTAATTATATAATGGCTCTTGGAGAGAGAGTGAGAGGTTGAGGGGGGGAAGGGAAGGAAGGAAGAAGGAAGAAAGACAGAAAGGGAGGGAAGGAAGGGACTGTAACAGTGAGGTTTTTGGGGAAAAAAACACAGCCAGAGAAGATTTAAGTCTCAATAAACAGTTTTATATGCAATTTCCACAAACATATTTTCATTTGCTATAAAACAGCAAACAGCTTGGGAGGGAAAAGCCAGAAATATGCATAGTGAAAACAAAATAGTCTTAAATAAATACTGGCTTGCAGAAAAGAAATTGCAGCCTATATCAAAATATGCTTATCTTATGGTGCTTCAAAATGCAATAAATTTCTCCTGACAAACAATAATTTGATTTTAGGTTAAAAACAATTCCCCTTTTGTCCAAAGAAGGCATAATTTCAGACTTTCAAAGAATGGTTGTTTTTGCTCAGATATTGATCTTTAGATACGTAATTCTGGCTAGACTAAGCTACTTAGACTTTGTAGTTGTAGTGAAAGAAATTTCATTAATACAGTTTTTCAAAAGTTAAGTAAAGATGTCTGAAGAAAAAGAGGTATTAATACTTGTAAGTGTAAAGTTAATACAATTTTCATTATAAGGGAAAAAAGGAAAATATTTTAAAAAGAGAACTTCTTTTGGTATAGGGGTGTTAAAGTGAAACATAGTCTGATTAGTTATATTTGAATAATTATGACTTGTATTAGAGTGGCTTTACACCCAAAAAGTCCAAAGCATTTTAGGTTAAAGAGCCAAATCTTGATGAAATCCAATGAAACAGTAATTAACACTGTACTTGTTTATATCAGGGAGAGTAGGACTAATAAATATATTCATTTGTGTGTGTGTGTGTGTGTGTGTGTGTGCGTGTGCACATGTATATGTGTTACTAGGGCAGAGATCTCAAGTGGATGTTCATTTTACTTACAGAAATTAGAATGTGGCCATGTATTAATTAAACTTCTATTGAACATTTTTAATGAGTTTATGGACTAATAAACTATATGTAGAAGCAAAAGAACAATTATAATATGTTTTATGTAAGGAAGACTATATTTTTGGGGCACCTGGGTGGCTCAGTGGGTTAAAGCCTCTGCCTTCAGCTCAGGTCATGATCTCAAGGTCCTGGGATTGAGCCCCTCATCAGGCTCTCTGCTCAGCAGGGAGCCTGCTTCCCCTTCTCTCTCTGCCTGCCTCTCTGCCTATTTGTGATCTCTCTCCTCTCTGTCAAATAAATAAATAAAATCTTTTTTAAAAAAAGAAGACTATATTCTCAAATATTTTATTTATATCTCACATTGTTCTAGAGGGAATTTAATGAAACCAAAAGAAGGTAACATGATTTGAAAATGGAGCAAAAATGTGATTTTGTTTATTACAACATTTCAGTAATTAAAACCAAAACAAACTTCAGCAGTTTAAATGCCCTGCAAGAAGAATTACTTTAAATAACTAAGAAAAAATTGTACATCCAGATATTAGAATTTTGCACTGTCATGCAAATATTTGCATAGTGTAATTGAGATGAAAACAATATAATTAATATGAATCAATTTCAGAAAAAAGTAGTGTTTATGTAACCATTAGATTGTGCATGTGTACCTTTAATGCCTCTTTATCATTGTCTCAGTACATAGGTTTATATATATATACACACATGCACATATGCACACAAGTGTATAAATGACCGAAAGAGCAGGACTATTTCTGTGATTAATATTTCTGACTTAGAAAAGGCCAGTGGAGGGGCGCCTGGGTGGCTCAGTGGGTTAAAGCCTTTGCCTTCGGCTCAGGTCATGATCTCAGGGTCCTGGGATCGAGCTCCACGTTGGGCTCTCTCCTCAGCGGCGAGCCTGCTTCCTCCTCTGTCTCTGCCTGCCTCTCTGCCTGCTTGTGATCTCTCTCTTTGTCAAATAAATAAATAAAATCTTTAAAAAAAAAAAAGAAAGAAAAGGCCAGTGGACATAATTATCACTCCATACCTAACAATTTTCTTAGTTTTATGTATCCTTCTAGTTATTTCTACATGTAAATATAAACAAATTTAAATCTATATATTTTTTATAGAGTTGCAATTACAGGTTTCTATTTTTACAATAAGTATGCATTGCTTTATATGGTAATTTCTATTTCTACGGGTTGGATGCATTAGATGCTCATAGAAAACAAGTAAAAATACATGAAATCTAAAATGTCTTTTATTTAAATTATTTATATATTAACATGTTTGAAAAATCTCTAAATTTTATCAAAATATGTACCTTGAACACTCATTTCCCCCTTTGACTGCATTGATATAATTTCACCCTCGTCTCCATATATGACTTTTAGGTTATTTTCTTATGTATTCTTCAAATTATTTCTTTATGTAAATATAAAAAATTGGAATCTACATTTTTACATTCTCCTTTATTTTACCCAAATAATGTCATCTTATATATATATTCTGAACATTTTTTCTCCCCTAATAAATTCTGGAGCCCTTCCATATTTCCACAGAAAACTTTTTTCATTCATTTCTCCAGCTGCATATTTTTCATCATATATCATAAACTAACTAATAGTCTTGCAATCATTTAGTATTTTACTATTTACTATTTTAACAGCCTTTTGCAAACAATAAAAGTATACATTTGTCATTTTTGTATATGTGGAATTTATAGCTATATGATAAATTCTACAAATTAGAAATTCAGGGTCAAAGACAGGGTCAGTGGTGTTCTGACTCCAATATGATAACCGAAAAAGGATTATTTTAGTTTAGTATTAGTGTACATTCATCATGAATATAATGTTTTTGTAGCTGAAGTACCTAACCAAGATCAAGTGTCTTATAAGGAGACCTTTAAAAAGCCAGAATCAATGGGATGTTACCATCAGAATAATGGCAAACAGGAAATAGACCCATCACATAGAAGAATAAATCGAGTAAATTTTTTACATATTATTTTTCTTGCTAGACAAAGAAAAAAATAAAATCTGTCCTGAGACTTTGTAATACCCAGCCAGTTTTCATAAGTATTTGTAGATAAATTTAGGATCATCTTGTAGTACAAAAAACTGTTGGTAAGGAATCCATTTATTGACTTTAGGTTGTTAATGTCCTAAACATACTACAAAAAACACACAAATTCTCCCTACAAAAAGCACTTTAAATCCAGATCTTAAAACCTTCTCACTGATAAAGTTCCAAGGAGTCTAAAATCACAAGACTCATAAGAAAAAAAGGCCGCCTGAGTGGGGGTAAAGTGAACAAACAGAATTAGACCTGCAAAGACTTCCTAAGTTACAAAATACAAGCAATAATATTTAACACGCTTAAATTAATGAAAGAGAAGCCTATAAATACGGAACTAGCAGATTAATTTTAAAAATAGATATTTTCAAAAAGACATAGATTATGCAAAAATAGGCACACATACATAAACATATTGAAACAACAAAACAGGTGAGCAAAATAGTGGAGTAAACTAAAAAAAAAAAATAGTGGAGTAAACTAAACTGAAGAGAGAATTAATGAACTACTTAAGCCGCTAAGAATTGAACTTATGTTAAGACAGAGGGAAAAGAGAAGAAAAAAGCTAAAACACACCTCATTAGAATTACAATGGGAAAGTGGGATAGGTGGAGCTGAGGCTGAATATTTGAAAAGGAAACAGGCAGGAGCTTTCCAGGGATTTGGGAAGATATTCATCTGCAGCTTTAGAAACCTCAATAAATTCTGAGCAGGACAAATAAAAAGAAACCAATATCTGCACCATTCATAGTAAAACTGCAGAACACTCAAAATCATATTCAGTTGATGTTTAATATGAATTTATTTTTTTTAAGATTTCATTTATTCATTTGAGAGAGAGAGTGAGCAAGAGAGAGAATACAAGCAGGGGGAGACAGAGAGGGAGAAGCAGGCTCTCCACTGAGCAGGGAGCCCTATGTGGGGCTTGATCCCAGGACCCTGAGATCACAACCTGAGCAGAAGGTAGATGCTTATCCAACCGAGCCACCCAGGCTCCCCCCGCTTTATTTTTTTTTTTTTTTGTATGTGAAGATGAAAGTCCAATAACATAAATACAGAGATAGATGATGTGTAACTGTTGTCCTCATGGATTTTACCATCTTACAGCAATAGGGTGAGTAAGGAGGAATTGTTGAGAAAAGTAGTTATAAAGAAATATGCTACTAGGAAAATTAGAATTAGTGCCTTGGGGAGAGACTCAGCAGAAGATAATCATAATGACATTACCTAGTAACATAGTACTTTATTGTCTAAAAGTTTTGACATATATTACTTTATCATTTCATCTTCAAATTAAAAACAAAAGTTATATGGATATTCAGGGACTGAAATAACCCCATTCAACTGGGAGAATCAAATAGGTTTAGGCGTGTCTATAAAGGGATAAGATTTTGAGATCTAAAAATGTGAGCTTGTGTGATAGTTTCCCAAAAATGCCCTTGATTAGATCATTTCTTTAAAAAAATTGTTTTAAATTTTTTACTTAAATATTTACAACAACCTGGAGAGTACGCGAAGAAAGGGGAACCCTCCTACACTGTTGGTGGGAAGCTGGTACAGCCTCTCTGGAAAACAGTATGGAGGTTCCTCAAAAAGTTGAAAATAGAGCTACCTGAGGATCCAGCAATCGCACTACTGGGTATTTACCCTAAAGATACAAATGTAGTGATCCGAAGGGGCACATGCACCTGAATGTTTATAGCAGCAATGTCCACAATAGCCAAACTATGGAAAGAACCTAGATGTCCATAAACAGATGAATGGATAAAGAAGATGTGGTATATATAGGCAATGGAATACTATACAGTCATCAAGAGAAACGAAATCTTGCCATTTGCAATGACGTAGATGTAACTAGAGGATATTATGCTAAGCGAAATAAGTCAATCAGAGAAAGACAATTATCACATGATCTCTCTGATATGAAGAATGTGAGAGGCAGGGAGGGGAGTCATGGGGGGGTGGTGAGGGACGGAAATGAAACAAGATGGGATCAGAAAGGAGACAAACCATAAGAGACTCCTAAACTCACAAAACAAATGGAGGGTGGCTGGGGGGTGGGAGGGTAGGGATAGGGTGACTGGGATATGGACATGGGAGAGGGTATGTACTATGGTAAAGTGCCGTGAAATGTGTAAGCCTCATGATTTACAGACATGTACCCTGGGGCAAATAATACATTATATGTTAATTAAAAAAATAAAATTGAATTTTTAAAAAAAAGGAAAGAAAAAAAATATTTTCAACAACCTGGAAGTTAGGTAAAATGATTCATATATGGATCAATAAGGGAATAGTAAAAACTATGAGAATTTGAGCATGCATCCTACCCTAAGATATTTAAGTACATTCTGAAAAAGAGTAAGTTGTTTATTGAATGGCAGTTTGTACTCTGTTTGAGATAAGTTGAAACTCCCTGAACTTCTGTTCTTTTTTGCCAGTTTTACCTCTTAGTATGTTTCAAAGATATAATAAGAAACTAACTGGTCTTGGTTTTAGGTCTGGTTTTGAATTTAAACTACTGCATGACCTAAGGTAAATCATGTAAATTCTTTGGGCTTCAGGATAATGTAATGTTTCTTTCCCAGGAATTAATACAGTAATATTACCAGTAAATGATTACAGAACAAATATGTTACATGAAGATTTCATTCTAGGTAAGCTTTTCAAAAAATTAGCATCTTACCATTCTTTATGTAAGACATAAATTAGTTACCTAATATATATTTGCTATTGGGTAATTGTGAAAATAAGTAAGAGACCCAAGGCATCTAGGTCTTAAACATAATCATGTAAAATCAGCCAACAAGTCTTGAGTTTTTCCTTCTTAGTGAAAAAGGTACTTTACGGTTCTTATCAAGCAGATAAAAAAGAAACTTCCAGGTGATGTAAACGCTGCTTTAAAAGCTGAAACCTGGTAAGATTAGATGAAAGCTGTTTATGTGATTCCTGGATTTTAAAAATTCCTCCTATCAAGAGCTGGAGATGGTGTATATAAATTTTCCATATATCTGTAACTTATACATAATTCCTGTCTAAATTTCTGTTTCTTTGACTCCTAATCCTACTTTCCTAGCAAGATAATTGCTGATAATATTTGCTATCTACTCTTACAGTTAACTCATTCTGCAAAATCAATGACAAAAATCAATCCATGAGCAAACTGGATAGAGTAGAACACACAGTTAGCCTACATAGTAAGCTAACTTCCTCAGATCTACATAGTAAGCTAACTTCCTCAGATCTACTTCTATATTCCTTTGAATTCTCCTTTCTCTTGATCACAAGAAGTCCAAATATGCATTTAAAATGAAACAAACATTAACCTAAGAAATGAAAGCTAAATATTGAGTGGGAAGCTACCAAGAGTCCAGTTTTGAGCTGATTTCCTTATATAATTACATAAATTTCCATTTTTTGAGTTAACTTACGGTGTAAGTTTGATTTCTATGAGGCAATTCTTTAGTCTATAAATATAAAAATATAAAATATTTATCTTTCTCAAAATATGGTTTCTCTATGAGCCCCCCAAATTAGAAATCAGGATGATCAGACTCTACTCTTACACAATTACTATGTACTTTTAGAGCCTGGGGAACTCAGGCAAACAAAAATATAAATATAATTTTAAGTAGGTTATGTGAAAAGAATGCATGTTTATGATAATAATCATATTTGATAAATAACCATTGACAAAAATGTGACTTTAAGCCATGGCCATGTGTGCATACATATAAGGAGGACAATGCTAAATTAAGGTAAATAGTTAATTCATTTGAAAACTGCCATGTAAAATAAATCATTTAATTATTTGATATTAAGTTGACCTACTTACACAAAGGTGTTTACAAATATTTCTAATAATGTGTGTTTAATGTCCAAAATCTAGCTTTTAAATTAAATTTCACATGGAAAACATGCACACAGATACACATTTTCCAGATATGTATCTCATTTCAAATTATGGTTGCTACTCACTTACTTAATCTGACATTTATTAACCATCTGCAGTGGATATGCTCATATATCATGTTTTATATAGATTCATTTACCATTCCACTATCCTATTTCGCTAGGTATTTTTATTGCTCTTATCCTCACTGTACAAATAAAGGGAATTGAAGTTTAGAGATGTGAAGTCATGTGTCCAATATCATGTAGATAGAGTGTCTTAGAGCTGGGGATTGAAATGTAGGAATGTTTGGCTTCAAAAGTTTAATTTTGACTGACCTCACTATATACATATAACACATTTTAAAAGTTAGATTTATAGCTAGCTTATTTTTTAAGGGTGGGTTTCAAGGGTCTATAATATATTATTAAAACAAATTATCAAAATTCAAAATTTCACAAAGATGAAAGAACGTCTCAATTATTTTTTTCTTTTTTTTATGCAAGTGTTTCTCAGCAACTCTACAGTGTTGCCCACCTGATTCAATTTCTTTATTCCTTTCATGAAGAAGTCTGTGCCAGATGGAACAGGTTTCTCATTGGCCATCACTAATAGGCCTTCCATAAGCTCTTTCTTGCCATTAATATACTTATATATTTTTAAATAAGTCTACCTTAGGTAATTGGATGTAAGAGTTACTAGCTTGTTAGGCTTGAATTCTTAAAGACTACTTCCTTTCAAAGAGGTTGATAAATTCTCCACCCCCCATGTGTCTTAACATCTAGGTATTTCTCCATGTTCTGCCTCTAGCACTCTCCAATATCATGAGTGTGAGTCTAGTGTCAGGCAGCCGAGATTTAGAATCCTGTTTCCGCACTGCCAATTTTTAAGGGCCAGGTGCTCTGTTAAGCCCTTCATGTTTGTTATGTCAGTGAGTGCTGAGAGCTTATTTGGAGGTTTTAGCAGGGGAACACACCTACCGTACACTCTTTTTTTTTTCTCTCCCCAAATTTGTTTATTTTAATCTTTCAGTGTTACAAGATTGATTGTTCATGCACCACACCCAGTGCTCCATGCAGTACGTGCCCCTCTTGATACCCACCACCAGGCTCACCCCCCCC
>JAPYYJ010001655.1:0-13887 GCA_028533885.1 Nasua narica | reverse complement strand
TTTTATGGACACCTGCCTTTGGTGATCCCTTTCATCATTCCATTGGGCCCTCGGTGTCTGCTTGCCTCAGTGTTGGCCTCCGTTCTCGTAATGATGGTCTCTCATTTCCCAGCAGGGCAAATACTGAGGAGATGGCTTTCTGAACTTCCATCTGTGGGGAAACCCTTGCTGAGCCCGTAATCACGGGGTGGAATCGAGCAGCGCATTAAAAGCAGTGGACTGCTTTTAACCCCCTCTCTAGAGCTGGGGGCAGTGTTTCTATTTGGTCAGATGCCTGCTCGCACGCCTTTCTGTGGTTGCCAAAGCTCTCTCTCATCAGGGGACCTCATGACTGCGTAGGACGGGAGACTCCCGGGATTTTTTCCTTTAACTTTGAAGGTGTTTGAACATGCCGCCATTTATGTTACTATCTGAGTCCTGGTTCACACTTGAACCACAGGATCTGTGGCCGGTTTGATTTCTTGGGCTTTAATTTGATTGTGTTGAGTATAATCTGTCTTCTCACCATTAATTACTATTCATCGTGCCTCATAAGGAGGCAGAAACTAAGTTTTTCTACTCTACCTTTGAGCAGGAAACTCTTGTGTGATGACCGAGGATCGGTCCTCGTGCGTGCTGAATTTATTCCAGAACAGGGTTAACCTATTGCTCAGAGTTATTGTTGTCATAGAAGTAACGACTCCCATATCACAGATACTCCTCGACCACGAGTTTTTCAAAAAGTGAGTGGCAGGAACGCCTTGGTTCTAGAATGGCATTTATGTTGCATCTTTGCGGGGGAGGGACTCCAGGACACCAGCAGCTCCCTTTTTTGGACTTACAGACTGTGGCTTTCTACACATTGTCTTCATGTCAGAGGGGGTTTATCACGAGGAAAGAATAGGACATTTTTCCATAAAAATAAAAATGCCGTTCAGTGGTGGTTGCCCCCCCCCTTCCCTGGGGAAAAAAAAAGAAGAAAAGTATAGTGCTTAATCAGGGTTCCAGATGTTTGTATGTATGTATTTATTTGGGTATTTATAGTGTTTTCTGTCAAGCAGTTTGCCTCCCTGGGTGCATTCCCGAAATTTTAAAAACATACATGGCAAAGCCACAAAGATCAAAGACCTGTGTCTTATGAACTCTTCACAGCACTTTGGGCCAGTCCCTAGAATGATTTCTATTAAAAGAACTGAGTCAGAGCGGTTACCAGCCACATCATGTTTGGAGGAATGTTTCAGATGGGGACCGAAGAACCTGGGGAAGAACCCGTCCAAACTGGGGGCGCTTCCTCTCTCCTCTGCTGAGCGTGGGACATTTGTCTGTGGCCTTCCTTCAGCCCCAGGATTCCAGTCTGCTGACTGGGGCGCCTCTGGGCTCTTGTCTCTCCCCATCTTATTGTTGATGTTTCTGTTATTCCTTTAAAACATGGGAATAAATTACTGTTCTCCTTTTTCCTCGAATATTATTAATTCTACTACCTAGGATTCTTAAAGACTGCCATTAAAAGTATGGGTCTCATTTCCTAGATTTTAAAAGTCGGTACTATCTGCCATCTAAATGGAAAACAGCAAGAGTTTTTGCGGTGACACATTAGTGCTGCCATGACTAAAATCTCTGAAAGAGGAAGCGCCTTCGGCCGTTGAGGCCCATTGGAGAGTCAGCCGCAGGCGGGACCGCGCGGCGACATTCTTGTGTTCTGAGCAGGAATGTCTCCAGCTCCAATGGCCTTCTTTGATGAAGTTCTTCCCTGAATGTTTTAAGGATCAGGGATTTGGTTTATCGAATCGTTGGTAAACCAGCAGGCTGGTTCCTTGCTGCTTCTCCTCTGGCTGGGAATCTGGGGGGCAGGAGTCGGGGAGGACGGGCTAGGTGTGTGCATGAAGGGCCCGCTTTGGAAAGAAAGTCTCGCCTACGTTCGTGCCAATCCTGGGTGATGCCTGCGGTGTTCTCTGCAGAACCAACCATGCAAAGTCGAACCCTGACGCTCCTATCGCTCACCCTTGGCCCAACTCTGGGTTTCGTCTTTCCAGAAGTATGTGGTGCTTTCCACCCTACCTCAGGAGCCCTTTCGGCAGTGGTAGCACCCGGTCCTACCGTCGGATGGTGCTGACCTGGGGAGGTGTTTGCAGGTCGGGCACTTGGCAGCCTGACTCCTGGGCACTCCCCGTGACTCATTACCTTTCCAGGTGTGTGATTTTCCACCCGTTCTTTTTCTCCCTGGCGCATCGACCACCCTGAGTTTTGAGAGTAGGAAGGACTTCCACTCAAGGTAGGTGAATCTAGCTCGAAGGCCTACAGAATTCTCGGTCTTCTCCAAGTTAGCGTATTTGGAGAGGAACCTTTTGCCTTTAGGCGGGGGCTGGCTCTCTCCTCTAAGGAATCCGGCCTTAGAATCAGTGACTTTAATAATAGAACTTGGCTTAGACTCCTGATGCTGCCACTTCATGCTCGGGATACAATAGGAAATGCTACTATCTGCCCAAATCGTAGTTACCCAGGCTTTTTTGTTTTTGTTTTTGTTTTTGTTTTTAATTTGAAATCTCCTTTCTCAATAAGAAAACCCTCACTCTGCAATCAGAGAATCATTTTTCCACTTGATGAATTTTGCATTAAATTGCATCTGAAAAATCACGATATGCTGACATGTGTTTGTTTATATATATTTAAAGATTTTGTTCCGAAGTAACCTCCACACCCAACAGGGGCCTCGAACTCGCAACCCCAAGATCAGGAGTCGCTCCCTCTACCGACTGAGCCAGCCAGGCGCCCCATGATATACTGACATCTAAAAATCCATCGTTTTGATTTTTGCAAGATGTAGTTTAAAACACAGGTTGATTATTTAACTAAAACAGAAGCTACTTTAGGACCTAATGTTAAAAAATCTTGCAATTCTAAAAACCAGTGGTGTATTTTCTTAAATGTAGTTTTTATCGGAGTGCCCGGGTGTTGTAGTCGGTTAAGCCTCTTGATTTCGGCTCAGGTCATGATCTCAGGGCTGTGGGATCGAGCCCTGTGTTGGGCTCCATGCTCAGTGTGGAGTCTGCTTGAGATTCTCTCTCCCTCTCCTCCGACCCTCCCCCTGCGTGTGCTTGCCCTCTCTTTCTAAAATAAATCGTAAGTGGTGGTTTCAGGCTGCTATTTACTGGCCTCCTCTCTGCTGTCACACATGATCGGTGTGGCTAACTCTTGTGCCTCATAAATGAAAAGCTAAATTGAATACAGTTGTCAAAATATTTTCTCATTCTAAACGCTGGTGTTTAGAATGCTAGTAACGTGTCGATTTTGTCTGTGAGAATTACAGGCTGTTATTGGGATTTTTACATGATCCCCAAAATGTCGAGTTCCGGGAAAAAAAGAACTTGGTTGGGTTTGTGAAATTAGAATTTCTGTGCTCCCCATTTCACTGTTTTTGACTCTGTCATTATCGTTCCTTGTTTCTTTGGGTCCTATGAGCAACCTAGAAACCGTTTAAAATGGCGTAACATTCAGAATCTCGCCGGTGTTGGTGCTGGATGTTGAGTGGTAAGGGAAGGCTGTGAATGACTCCTGAGCTCCTTGTTCTGATCTCTAGTTAACTTGCACTGAGGCTTATTTCGAGGTTTTCTTTTCTTTTTTTTTTTTAAGATTTTATTTATTTATTTGACAGAGAGAGAGAGATCACAAGTAAGCAGAGAGAGAGAGGGGGAAGCAGGCTCCCCGCTGAGCAGAGAGCCCGATGCGGGGCTCCATCCCAGGACCCTGAGATTATGACCTGAGCTGAAGGCAGCGGCTTTAACCCTCTGAGCCACCCAGGCGCCCCTATTTGGAGGTTTTCAAACAGTTGCTGCCTAAGGGAAAAAACATTTAGCGAATTTTCTTATTGTGGTAGAAAACAAATTAGCTGATTTTAATGTATTGCCTTGTAAGAATATACGTTAAAAGTGGTGCTCTGTGCTGTCTTCCATGAAGTGAACCTCTGGGGACAGGAGACTCTACCCAAGGCTAGTCATTTAGGTCCTGCACCCCACCCCCCACCCTGCAGTTTAGAGCCCACCAGACCTGTTACCTATATTCTGAGAGGGAGGCCCCGTGGGTCCTGGGAGTAATCCTCTCAAGGCAGGCGTTCCATTTGGCATTTCCTCTTGCCTCCTTCCCTCTCCAGGTCTATTTGTCGGGAGGGTCCTTTCCTCTCTTCCTGCCCACTCGGCTTCAAGGCTCTTTTCCATCATTTACATGATTCTCAGGGTCACTCTTCCCTCAATATGTGTTCCTAGGTACTCTCTTCTAGAAAACTCCGTGATATTTTCCTTCATTGAAGTCAAGACTAGTCCGCCTCCTCCTTTCCTGATCCCGTGATATATTCGACTTTGGTTTTCATTGCAAGAGACACGTGCCCCAGAAGTGCTGAGAATATATAGATTCCCTGTTGTCTTTCATTTAGATTCACTTTATTTAGTTATTTATTAAGAAATTATTTATTTATTTGACATAAAGAGATCACAAGAAGGCAGAGAGGCAGGCAGAGAGAGAGGGCGAAGCAGGCTCCCCATTGAGCAAGCGAGAGCCCGATGCGGGGCTTGATCCCAGGACCCTGAGATCTTGACCTGAGCCGAAGGCAGAGGCTTTAACCCACTGAGCCACCCAGGCGCCCCTAAATTCACTTGTATTTTGTTTCGGTGTTTTCCCCTTAGCTTCCTGTTCTGAGACTAGATCAGCTCACAAAAGGCAAGGGCCATTAGCACTTCTCAGAGGCTCTTAATCATGCCTTTGGTTGTTGCTGACTGGCCTAGGTCCTAGTAGGGTCGTTCTCCTTGACTGGAAACGGAGAGAATGGCAGGATTTGAATGCAAGCCGCTGGTTGATTTAGCCATGTCATCCAGGGGGGCTGAATTTCATTGATATTTGATTTTTTTTTTTTTTTTTTTTGTCATCCTAACGTGGAAGTATTTTCAAGGGGATGTGGAGTGGACAAGACGGGGGCGTCCAGAATATTGATTGTGTAAAATATTTTTGGAGAAAGGTAAATTGCTACACAGCCTTCTCTAAAGGTCACGCCGTGCCGTGCAGACTAAAATGTTAAAGCGGTCCACGCTGTCTCCTTCTCGTCGGCGTGCGGTGGGCGGGTGGCACGTGTGACTGTTGGGCAGCTCTCTCTGCCACCAGCGGCAGCCTCTCCCCTTGCTCACGTCCGCCCCGTGTTCTTCACCGGCGCTCCGCGCTCCTCGTCCTCCAGGAGAGCAAGTTCTCCTGTGTTGGGGTCCGGGGGCGGGAGGACGAGGAACCTCCAGGTCCCCGTGAGCGCACCCGTCTCTTTGTTCCTCCTCGGGCTCGGGACAGAGGCGGCTGCCACCACAGGCTCCTCGTCCTTGACCCAGGCACACCGGGTGCTAAGTGTGCACTTTATTGGGCGCCTGGGTGGCTCAGTGGGTTAAAGCCTCTGCCCTCGGCTCAGGTCATGGTCTCAGGGTCCTGGGATCGAGTCCCGCATCGGGCTCTCTGCTCAGCGGGAAGCCCGCTTCGACCCCGCCGTCAGTCCTTTTGCTCATGTGCCCATCATTTTCTGTTCCCAACAGCAGCGCCCCAGGGTTCCGATTTCTCTACATCCTCGCCGACACTTCCTGTTTTCTCTCGCTTGTGTTGTGACTAGTGGCCATCCCAGTGAATCTGAGGTGGTCGCGCCCTTTCTCTTGGGTGAACCACAGGAGGTGGCTTTCGGCAGCAGTCTTTGGTGGCGGCAGGTGCCAGGCCCCCTGGAACAGTTGGGCGGCATGCTCCTGAGGGTCCCTGGTGTGGCTTCTGGGCTCTGAGCACAGACAGGCTGTTTGTTGCTAGTCTCTTCCTGTCGTCTTTTCTTGGCACGTTTCCTCCTTTTTAATCCTACACTTGAAAATTAGATCAAACGCAAACCGTGTTTAGATTTATTTACAGTTTCTTAACTCCCTTCCTGTTTTCCTTTTGACAGGCTTGGCATAAGAAGTCTTTTTCAAGTAGTAAATTAATTTAGGTGGCAAGCACCCTACCTCAATTTTGTTACATGCTGGCAGTTTAGATAAATGGATATTATAATCTCAGCACATTTCTGCTCAACGCGACGGTGCCGATTTGCAGGAGTCTACAAAAGTGATAATATTCTGTCAGTTTAGGGCCTAGAAGAAGAAGAAAAAAAAAACAGGGTGTATTTTCTTATTTGTATTTATGGGATTCCTGTGGGAAAGCTGGAAACGCCATGTGGCAGTTCACATGCCTAAATACACAGGAAGAAAGATAAGGAACTCACAGACATTTCTTTGTAGGCACACGGAAGGACGGAGGGTCCAGATCAGTGACTGTCAGCCGTGTTGGAGGGACAGCCTCTTTCGTGACTGAGGATCTCCCCCTTTCCCCCAAAACTCCCCATTCCCTTGAAGAATGCAGTCTATGTTTAATGACTTCATTGATTTGACGATGGGGTTACGATGCACTTTGTGTACTGCTGAAATGTTTCATTCCCGTCAGCACTTAATGGGAATAAATCTACTTTTTGGCACCACTTTGATAGGCTGTAAAACTGCTTATATCTGCAGGAAAATTTGTTTTAGGTTTATGTACAGACGCAGTGTGACTCTCCCCCCCTCCCAAATTGTTCTGTGTCACCGCTGAGCTGAGAAATAGACACATATAAGTCTGTTATCATTGTGCCCTGTATCAGAGCAGCTTAAATCCAACACTGGATTTCGTGTTTGAGGGATCACAAAAAGAGGTCTAATGTTCATAATTAAAGTCAGGTTTTTAGTGCTTTATTTTTTTCACTGCTGTGTTAAGACTGCGTATTCTGATTTATAGTTAACATATTTCTTGAAACAGTATACAGTGTATCCTGCGATAGTCTCCATATGAATTTGATATTTTACAATCCAACAAGATCCCGTCAAAGTGGATCTTGGTTTCCTATTGCCAAATTTATGAGCAAAGGTGAAATCTATTACGCTTGTCAGTTTTCCATGAAGTTTCTTGACTTTTTCATGAAAACCTTGTCACGTATATTTAGTTTTGATTCACGGTAATAAATCCAATTGGGGGGGGGTGGGGAGAGGTGATCTATATATTCCTTTCAAAAATTTTTATTTGGCATGAAACATTACTTTAAAAAATGTTATAGGTAGTCCGTATTTTGTTCTTAAAGGGAAATGCGATTAGTTTTATTTCTTAGAACTTTTTTTAAAATGCTTGGTAAAACTAGTGATGACCCAGCGTTTAACAAAGCCAGCCTAGGAAACTCCTCTCTGAAAAGGCAAGTAGAATCGTCAACAGTATCTGCAATATAATCCCATAAAGCCCATTTTCAGCCAACTCGGCGATCTCTAAATCAGATCTGAATCAACAATGAAGGGCAGGAATCGTGCATTTTAAAAATAGCAGCATTAGTGAAACTATGGGAGCGCATGTAATGCTAGTGTCGGCAAAAACGGGCATCCAGAGCGAAGTCGTTTTCCTTGATAGTCTCCTTAGGAAGAAATGGACTTGCTGGAAGGTAATAGAGTCCCTCTGAGAAATGTGATGAAAAGTCTTTGGGAATTATCAGGCAAACTGAACACGGACCTCTGGGTTTTCATGGGCAGTTGTGTTATAAAGGGATGTTTAATTTAAAGGAGGCAAGTTGATAAGGGAGGTGGTGCAGGAAACCAGAAACGTCGAACGGGTTTTTGCTGGCCAGACAGATTGTGCGGATCAAGGCCTTTTCTGGTGGGCGGCCATCTGCTGCTGGCCCAATGGCCCCCGGCTCGCCTTTCCTTAGGGCTGGAAGGTAGATTCTGAGTCTGCTGTTCTTTTCCCTGCGGGGAGCGGAATAAACACTTTCTGTAGGTGTGGTCCACCGTCTCGTTTTTCCCGCGGGGAAGGCACGAGTGGCCTAGCTGCCGTGCTGGGGACCGCGGGCTCGTCTGAATGCTCGCTGAGCCCAGTCTGAGTCACGCAGGAGCAGTCGGCTAAGGGAGGAAGGAAGGAAAATCACGCACGGAGGGCTGATGTCTTTTTACGGGAGAACAAAGGAGTTTCGATGCTTTCGCTTCTGGCTCAGCCTGGCCATTGTGTGGCAGAGGGGGTTTAATGAATCATTGTTTAACCAAGATCCTGCCAAGTATTTGACCATTAAATAGCCTCCGATGTGTATAGAGTTCTTCTCTGACAGACTCTTATTTGGCTGTGATTAATTGGCATTGAATTGTTACTTAATTACCCCTGCAGAAATCTAAGAACAGTTTGTGTTCTGATTAAGTTATTTGATATAACAACACACAGGGTTTGAGGAAAGCAGCGCCTTCCTTCATGCACCTTGCTGCTGATGGGCCGACCCCTGCGGGTGCTCACAGCTCATGGAATGTTCCCTGAATGGCAGAAGCCCCAACAGGCCTGCTCAGTTCACAGGGGAGCCGTGTGTCCCGTGTATGTACGTGCTGTCCAGGGGAGAAGCCCCTCCAGCCCCAGCTGTCTGCATTGATAGTGAAGGGGAAAGGGAGAGAATAGGGAGCAGGGGGAGGTTCTGCTTGGGGCGTCTCTGTCCTCGTTGAGTGGCCAACAGCGTGAAATAGGGTGCGGTGACCGTTTTTCGGGGGAGAGAGTTCCGAGGTGAGATCCTCCAAACACCAGAGAGGCCGTTGTATTTTGGGAACGAGCAGGGTAGCAGGAATGCAGAGAGACGGATATTAAACAAAAAATTCTAGGGGCACCAGGGTGGGTCCGTCGGTTCAGCGGTCTGCTTTCTGCTCAGGTCATGATCTCAGGGTCCTGGAATCGAGCCCCACAATCGAGCCCCACAATCGAGCCCCGGTCAGCGGGGAGTCTGCTTCTCCCTCTCTTTCTGCCTCTCTCCCTCTCAAATAAATAAAAATCTTAAAAAATAAATTAATTAATGGGATACATTTAAAAAGAAAATCCTCCCAGCATACACGCCTATCTCAAAAAGAGCGTTATTAGAATGTGAGATGCCACATAAAAAGTCAAGAAAGACCGAGGACTGGGGGGAACTGGGTACTAGTTTTAGCAACCAGATGACGGGTCTATACCAACGTGCAGACAGGACAGAAGCCGAACTGGAAACGAGTGGGAGATAACTTGACTAGGTTGTGGTTCTGTGCGCAAAAAAGGCAGCGTCTTGGCTGAGAGGTAGCGTTTTGTAACTGGCAAACAAGTAGATTTACAGCACTTGGAGCCTTATTTCCAGTTCTGCCCACTTTTATCTGAATTTTTGTAAAAAGTTAAAATGTAGTCGAGAGGTGCCTGCGTGGCTCAGTGGGTTAAGGCTTCTGCCTTCGGCTCAGGTCGTGATCCTCAGGGTCGTGGGATCGAGCCCCGCATTGGGCTTTCTGCTCGGCGGGGAGCCTGCTTCCCCTTCTCTCTCTGCTTGCCTCTCTTCCTACTTGTGAGCTCTCTCTCTCTGTCAAATAAATAAATAAAATCTTAAAAAAAAAAAAAACGCAGTCGAAAACGATCCCCCCCCCCCCCCCCCGCGTCTTTGTCCCTAACCGATGGAGCCACCCAGGCGTCCCTTCCCCCCTCTTTTTTATTTGTGTTCTTTTTCTTGCTTGCGTTCCTTTTTTTTTTTCCCCCTCTTTAAAACAAAGGTCCATTTACCTTAGCAGTTTTGTGTAACATCTGTTGGCGGTTCCCGGATATTAAAATGATGCACTGGAGAGGAGACTTGGGTGTTGGTTGATCTGTCTCCAGCACACCTCTACTTTACATAGGGTGGGTAGTGGGAGGGCCCATTGTCTTCAAGTTTAGTCAAGTTCTCACCCCAGACGTTTTGTTGTCCTATTTTTGAGTGTTTGAGTGTTACGTGTAAGAATTGGTTTTGCCCACCGAGTGGTAATTTCCCGCCGGGGTTTTCCTCAGTGACTAGGGCTCACGCTTGTTGGTGTGGAAGCAGGACTTCTTTGCTTAGGCGAAGGCTTCACGAACAGATGTCGCTACCACCGCCTCTGGAAACACATCCCCCAAGTGAAGACTGCGCCACGTTTTAAGTGCTCGTTCCTCCCGAGATAGGCAAGCAAGCGTGTGCACACAGCCTTGGAAGACATTGGGGTACGGTGCGCCAAGAGAAAAATCCGTCTTGGAGCCAGCGTGGTGCATTCCTGTGGCAAGAGAAGCCAAGTGAACGGTGGTTTCCTGTTTTCGAGCCCGAGGTTCCTAGTCGGGCCTCTGGGCTCCGTGGCCATTCCGTTCACTATGGTTCCTGCCTTAGGAATCCCCTGAACTCAGGCAAATCTGTTGTGTGGGCATTTTCCAGTGGAAAGGCTCCACAGTGTTCATTGGACCCGCCATGTTTCAGAGCCACTGTCTTAGAGATCTTTCTACCTGTTCTTGTCCAGGGGTTTGTACATCCCTGATCGTGTGTGGGCCGTGAGGCCACACCTAACCCTGTGTGATACACGTGGGAGGTCTGGGGTCGTGGAATTAGCCTGGTCTAATTTTCCAACGTTTTTCTTTGTAATACTTAGGAAACGTAAAATAGTGATTACTTACTCACTTACTGTGGCAGAGCCTTTCTGGCTGCTGTAACAAAGTGGTTTCCTGGGGCAACCTTCAAGGTTAACCTCCTACCGCACTTCTCAGCAGTCGCCGTTGGACTTGGCCCTGGGTCACACAACAGGTCAAGGCTTGGGATGAGCTGGATCTCAAGCCCCTGGACTTTCCCAATCAGGTATACATGTTTTACTAATGCTGTGCGCTCATTTATTCTCTCGCCGATTTGCCCACTCGTTAGTCTCTGCCTTCAGCTTACAGTAACTTGTGTCAATTAATTTCAAGGTGGAAGTTATTTTAAATGTTTTACTTTAATTAGGGTTAGCGGAGAGAATTCCTGGAACTCCTAATCAGGAGTGATACTCAAAGGATTTCGCATCCCGTGGGGCAGGCGTTAGCCAGTGAGAGTGAGCCTGGTCTGGCCTATGACTTGATGGGTTCATCCTTACTAGTAGACACTTAATAGAGCCTTCGGTTGTGCCCGGTGAAGTAGCTCCATGCCGTAGACCTGTTGCCAAGGAACTTTCTGACGCTCCATCTCACCGGGCGGGAGTCCTGGTGACTTTACAGCCGAGTGTTCTTGAGTTAATTTCTTCCCGTCTCTAAGCCGCGCCCGCTCCATCCGTAAAACCCAGACTCTGTCTTGCATATAGTTTTGAGATGATGCATACCGTGTGCTTAATAGTTCCTGGGGCACTTCCTGGGTGCTCCTGTGGTGGTGGTAGGTGGTGGTATTCTAGCAACCAAGCATCAGTGCACCGAGGCACCCACAAGAACCCCCACCTCCATCTCTGAGGTGTAGCTCAAGGCACAGGGGGGATTGGGTGGAAGGGGGCTTTCTGCGCACGTAGACACTGAAGAGAATGGGTCCTGGGGCCTCTTCTGTAGCACTCCTCAGCCTTCGGCCAGCCCAGGGTGGCGGGGGCCAGGGGTGGCGTGTGAGATGTCCCTGCGTCCTGACTCCGCCTGAGGGTTGCCTTCAGTGCTTCTCCTTACAAGAGAATGGCTTTGAGTAGGCGCGACGGAAGAGAGCTCTTGGACCTCTTTCTGACCACAGGGGATTTTCGCTGGCGTTCCCCCAGCACCTGGTTTTTCCACTCCCGCCCTGAAGCGCACGCCTGTCTCCACACACCTGAGGCCAGGCTCCTTCCATCCACTAGGCAAGCATTTGCCATCCATCCCTTCGACGTTCCCACCTCTTAGTCCTCACACCTGTCCTCTCCCTCCTACCCGGACAAACTTCACTCTCCATCAGCCCGTACTCTGTGCTCCTTCTAGGTTCTTGGGCCGTGTCTCCGCCTTGAAAATGTGTCTGGCCAACTGTGCCCAACCTTGTGTGTGACTCACACTGACCGTGGCCGAGTGCGTGCTCCACGCCACCTGTGTGTGTGCGTGTGCACGCGCGGCATTCTTTGTCATGGGAGATGCTGTATTCCCTTCTGTGTGCTGTCTTAACCTGCCACCAACAGTAGGTTAGCAAATGCCCCGAGAGACACTAGACAGTCGGATTTTAAATCTAAATGGCAAGCCCTGTGGAGGGGCTGAAGAGGCTTTTCCTGACGGGCTACCAGGTGGTAGAGGTACAGAGTGAGAGAATGTGGTAGCCTGGAGGAAGGAAGACTTGAAGGTGTGGATAGAAAGCAGGTCGCCCTTGGTCTCAAAGACATTGGGGTTTTTACAAGTCATCGTGTTGGGACAGTCCACCTGGAATCTTCCCGGGGGAAGAGAAATCAGAAATATCTAATTAGACAAAGAGCACACGCATCCTTTTGGAAACCCCCCGCCCCTGCATCCCCTTCTCCCCCCATGATGCAATGGAACTTTGAAATTCCTAATTTTAATGTCTTAATTATATGAAAAGCCAAGTGACCATTGGACTTTGGCAAACACAGTGCGATGATTCTAGAAAATTTTTCATATTGCTAGAGGAGACCCCGGGATCCCTAGTGGAGTCCCTGGACCACCACTGGTTGTACTCCTTAGGTTTGTAGAGCTGTCAGTTTCTCCAAATCTTTCCACTGCTGCCACAGGAGTGAGCAGGAGTCATGCCTCGGACCCACCCCTTGGACCTGACTCCATTCAACTTTTCTTGGCATATGAGCAAGTAGTCCGGGTGGGCAGAAGAAAACCAGCCGCCACAGGTGCCTGGATCTCATATTCGCTGTGATGAGGGAGAAGGGCCCTTCGAGGGGCTGTCTGTAGGGAACAGTAGGCTTCCTCCCTCAGCGTGCGGTTAACGTCACCCTCTTAGTCCTGGGTGCGAAATTCAGCGCCTTAAGAAAATGGCGTGAGGTAAGGATGAACATTCTGAAGGCGACCGCCGAAATTAAATGGTGTCTCTTATATGTGGTTTTACCTTTGAGTTCTTAGTGGGGGAATTCCTGGCTTCAGAGGAAATCTATAAGCCCAGGCCATGGACGGGCCAGAACTTTTCCTCCGTATCTGGTGACCTGTCACATTACTATCTGCGCCTTGCATGTCCTCTCCCGTCGGACGTACTTGCTCTGCCAGCTTCTTCATCCGCACAGGATCTGAGTCTGCACCACACGCGCCCCTTGCGGCCACCCACCCAGCCCTAGCGACTGCTGTCCCGCCCCTCGGCGCTCTCACCTCCCAGATGCAGGGTTCCCTCACTTTCTAGTACTTTCCGTCTATCACGCGGGCCCCTGGACTCTGCTGTATCCAGCATTCCCGGTCTGCACGTGGAAATTTCAGACAGGCGCTGAAGGCGCGCCGACAAATTGGTTCAACAACAGCACGAGGAAAGTGACAAGTGTGACAGAGCAATCACTTCATGTCGCAACATGAATCTCCCCGGTTGGGAAAACACTGCCAAATAAAACTGTGTGAAATATCAAGCACCAGAAATAGGGACCTCAATTTGGAAACAAACCATTTGTTACTTCCAGCAGAAGGGCTTGTTTTGATGTACTCATTCAGAATGTGTTTGAGCACTTTCGGTGTGCTAGGCATCGTTCAGGCCCTGGGGAGACAGCAGGGAATAAGCTAGACCCCCCTGTCCTAATGATACCCATATGGAAATTTAATTTGTCTGAAGAGAAAAAGGCAAGTGGTCTTTGGCTCTTGGAAGTAAGGAAGGGAATTTGTTTATTTTTATTAAAGATTTTATTTATTAATTAGAACAAGCAGGTGCAGAGGGAGAGGGAGAAGGAGACTCCCCACTAAGTGTAGAACCCAATGTGGGGCTCGATCCCAGGACTCTGGGATCACGACCTGAGCCAAAGGCAGACACTTAACCCACGGAGCCACCCAGGTGCCTCAAGGAAGGGAATTTAAAAGGGCAGTAATTACAGGTGTAAAGGTGACAAGGTTACCTTCTAGGTTCTTGAGACAGAAGGAACACAATTGCACTTTCCAGATTCCTCCTTGTCACTCAGAGTGTGCTCCCTGGACTCACAGCAC
>JAPYYJ010001654.1:0-13890 GCA_028533885.1 Nasua narica | reverse complement strand
ACCCCGTGCTCTGCAGGAGTGGCTCTCCTCACACTGCTGTGGCCCTCTGGGGCCCAGGGGTGCGTGGTGGTGCACTCATGTGCTCTGCTGAGTGGATCCCCAGCTGTAGTGCTCCTGCTCACTCCTCTCCATAAGATCTCTGGTGCAAAAGCCCCTTTGGTTTTCCTCCCCTGATGACCTGGCAGTCTGGATAAAGCTGGCCGGCCAAGCCTGAGGTCTCTGTCCTGGCAGATGCCTCAGTCTTTATGCAAATAGGCAGAGACCCTATTTAGCACATATGGCACCTTCATGGGAATTAGGAACAGGTGTCTCTACTGGGTAGGCAAAGCTGCCAAATGTCCCCCTTCTGTCGGGCAGGGCAGAGCTCCAGGGCCGGGCATCTGTACCTTGGTCCCCTTTCCCAAGAGCCCTGTTGCCTGGTGGCTGCGAGCAGGGGTGTCCACTCCTCAGATGGGATGTGCCGAGAGAGGGACCCGGCTGCCCAGGCCCGTCCCGCCGAGGCTTCCAGCTCTATTGGACATGAGGTGAGGGGGAAGTGGGGCTGGCATGTATTTCAAGCTGGATCCCTGCTCCAGACTCACTTGGGTGGTCTCAGGGCTTATTGGCTGCTGAGGAAGGCTGGAAAGAACCAGAAAATGCTGGAATGGTGTGCTCATCAGGGACACCCACAGGGAAGCCCCACCAGGAAGGGAAACCAAGAGGGAGATCCCACAGCTCTGCAGGCCCCGGAGGTGAGAGGGCAACCCTGGTGGGCAGAAGCAGCCTGGGGGCACCCCCAGTCCAATGGGTGCACATCCCTGGAAGAGGGCACAGGGCCATGCCGAGCCTCGGCACTTCTGCCAGCAACTCCTGCGACCAGCTTTGGAAACGGGGTCCGCGATGGGGGAGTGCAGCACAGTCACCCGCATCAGTGACTGGTTATCCGAAGCTCATCCAACATCAACCACTTAATAGCCACGGATCTCGGGCAAGCTGTCTGAGTCCACGGCGGGGAAGGGGAGAGGGGGACCCTGCCGGGGTTGGCGGGGAAGAGCTGCATGCTGCTCTAATTGGACAGTGTGTGGGGGTACCGTCCAGGACGCTGATGCCAATGCTGGAAAGCCGAGGATCTGATGAATCATTGGGAGAAATGACGGAGAAAAGCCAGTGATGGATGGCCGTGGGCTGGAAGAGCCTGGCAGTGAGGGGATGATGGTGAGGGGACGATGGTATGAGGCCGGGTAGGTCCAAGGCAGGTGTCAAGCGCTGGCTGGGTCTCTGGGTCTGGAGCCCAGGAGCAGCTGGGCTGGATGAACAAGCCAAGGGTCCTTGTGTCTCGTGGTGACTGAAACCATGGGGGTAGCCAGGCTGGCTCGGGGAGAGAAGAGGAAGGTAACAAGGGAGGAGGCCCCCCCCCGTCACCTGCTCTGCCACAAGGGGTGTGAAAACCAGGAGATTCACCCTCCTGGCTTGGCCCCTGCTGCTCTCCACCCTCCTCCTGGGACGTGCACTCGCCTCTCCGGGCTCCCTGTCCTTTGGGTAGAATGTTCTTTCTGGGAGGGCACCGCCTGGCCCTGGATCGGAAGACTGATAAGGCTGAGTCGTATGCGTTTAGAGTAGCTGCTACATATACACGCATGCACACACACGTACTATATGTGTGTGTGGGCGCACACGTGTAAACATACATATATACGTAGATACATGCTATACCTATAATACATCCAGTGTATATATGTATTGGTGTATATGTTTATTTATAAACATATTTCTCTCCATTTAATATAAACATATTTCTCTCCATTTCTCTCTCTCTGTCTCTCTGCTTTTCTCCAAAACAACCTTCTAATCAATGAAACATGATCCTTCTTTCATTGACCTCCCCCTTGTGAGCCCAGGAAAAGCAGCACGTGGATGCCGGGCTGCCAGACATGCCTGTCCACGCAGAGGGAGCCACGGGCCCAGCAGGCGGATGGAGGGTGGCAGACCAGGCTCCTTGGAAATGGATGGCGCAGCCTGGGCCCTTTCTGCCCATCAGTAGGCAGCTTTCTTGGACTAGGTCAGGCTTTAGAAGCTGTGAAAGGGGGACCTGAAAGAAGATCTTTGGTTGAGGCACCAAAAGTGAGGGAGCAGGAGGGCAGGTGGCCGAAGATGAGCAAAAAAGAGAGGAGGGTGGGGAGGGCCTGGTGGGGCGGCTAATGGGGGTGTGGGAGCCATCAGGTCCAAGAAAACAGTCTTTTCTGGGAGAACCCTTCTGGGACTCATTTTGAGTTGCCAGAGTGAAATCTCTCTGAGAATGCAAAGTGGAGTTTTCCAAGGCGCCATGGGCTGGACCAGGGGTGCTGGCCCTGAGCAATAAGGCAAGCGTGCAGATGGGAAGGGCAGGAAGAGAAGGACCGCAGCTGTTGGCCGGGTGCTCTACAGGCTGGACCCTGGACCGGGGATCTTTCTGGGTCCTCCCTTTGGCCCTTGAGGCAACTGATGTCACCCCAATACAGATGTGTCCTGGAATTACTGTTTAGGATTTCCATTTCTCCCATTGACTGTGGGAGATGTCAGTCCTCTCTGATATTCCTTACCCTGACCCCCTCCCCAAATTGTTCCCCACTCTGGCAAAGTGCTCAGAGCAAAGGGGAGCTTCATTTCCTTCCTGTGTGGGCTCCAGGCAGCTGGTCCAGACCTTCACCCTTGTCCAGCCCACCCTGTCCCCTTGGTGGAGAGCTCTCAGGGCTCCCTGTCAGGCCCCCATTGCCCCAGAAGACAGCCAAGGAGAGGACTGAGGAGGGTCTGTCTTCCCTGGGTTTTGTTACAGAGACTTTGCTCCCTGGGAAAGTGGAAAAGGAAGATCATATGTCTTGCCTCTGTTTTGTTTTTTCTGGATGAAGCCTGAGCTATCTGACAGCAGGTCCTGTGACCGGGGCCCTCGGCCAGTTCCCAGGGATAAAGTCTCCCAGCAGGATGACGCCCCCTGTGGATGTTGCTGCAGCTCCCGGAAACTATGGGGGTCTGCACATTGTCCTGCCATCAAGGTGGACCCGAAGCAACGCTTTGTCCTGGAAGAAAGCTCAGGCCCACCCTTGCAGAGGGGCCCATCGGGCCTGGCACTGTGCACAGTTGGTTAAGGTCAGGAGCAGCCAGGAGGCAAATGAGTGAGGCCTACTGCAGAGAAACTCATGCCTGCACCTCCTACCACTTGGGGCCCACTGCTGGAGGCCACACCCGAGACCCACCTCGGTCCTTTCTGGGGGCACCAGTCTCAGCCCCAAGAATGCTCGGCAGCCCTGGCCTGTTTCTGGGGCCCTTCATCCCAGTGCTGTGCTGAAGCTGGCATGTCCCACTCAACAAGAGCCAACAATGGAATGTGCTAGAAATCTGCGAGCCAGTCACGAAAGACGGATGTTAATAACGATGAATCCTGTGAACTTATGATGAAATGTGTTATGTCAAAACGAAAAAAATCACTTCTTAATTATGTTGCTAACTTAATTAATTTTAACTAATTATTTTATGGACATCTACACAGTGGAAACACTGGATCATGGTGGCTACTGGCTGTCTCTTCCCAACGGCACAGTGATGTCATGCTGGCAGCTTGATGTTGACCATGGTGGGAATATTTACAGTGTGGACATCAGAGAACACTACAAATCAAGGCTTGGATCTGCAGGAGTCGGGGTCCAATGAGGACACAGCATCCCACAGCAGGTTAAACAGAGGTGGTGGGTTATACAATTCTTAACTGAACAAAAGAGTAACTGTAAGCTATAAGGGAATTCTGGGGGTGGCGCCATGGGGCTGAGGAAGCTGCTTGAGAGAGGACAAAGTTGTCTGGGGTTCTGACCTCACTGAAGGTGTGGTTCCGCCATAGATATCAGAGAAATTCTCTAGATGAGCCAGGCCGCAGCAGGTCTATAGTAGCTGGGCAGACAGCAGGCCACCCTCCAGGGGGAAAGCAGGTTGTAGGCAGTCGGTAAAGGAAGGCGTGTGTGCATGGTGGGAATATGAGTGCCCACTGGGTCTCAGGGGGTGGGGTGGGGTGGGGAGGGTGCAGAGGGAGTTGTCACTCTGGGACTGCCCTCCTTTCCTTCACTTCCTATCTCCTCCCCTCTTAGGCAGGTTCTTGGTGGGGGTGGAGCTGGTTTCTGTATCAAGAGGGCTGCGGAGGGTCATCACCAAGAAGGGTCGCAGAGGGATGGCATTCTGGGCCTAGGGCTCTAAGACTCCACCAGATGTCCTCACACCCATACGGGACACTCCCTCCAGCCATCCTGAAAATTGCTAAAGGCTCTTTCTCTTGCAGTGGACCTCCAGAACCCTCTACCAAGAAAGAGTAACTCCGTGCTCACTTTAAAGACAAAATACTTAACAGGCTTCTTTCTTGGTCATAAAGCCTTTAGTCAAGGGTGAGTTCAGAGCCGAGACACAATATATTGCTAACCATGAGTTTCCTCAGGCTGCCGTAAAAATCACCATGAACTTGTTGGCTTAAAGCAATGCACATTTATTGTCTTACAGCTTTGGAGGTCAGAAGTCTGAAGAAATCAGCTTCACGGGGCCCAAATCAAAGTCTCAGCAGGGCTACCCTCCCTCTGGAGGCTCTAGGGGAGAATCCATTTCCTTGCATGTCCCAGTTTCTAGAAGCTGGCTCCCCTTGGCTCATGGCCCCTTCCTCCACCTTCAAAGCCAGCAGCTTAGTATTTTCAAGTCTTCCTCTGCTTTGTCTTCCCATTGCTTTGTCTTCTTGTCTAAATGTCCCTCTTATGGAGACACAATTCAGGATAATGTCCTCATCTCAACACCCTTAATCACACCTGCAAAGTCCTTTTTGCCATATAAGGTGACATTCATGGGGTTCATGGATCAGGACCTGGATATCTTTAGAAGTCATCACTTACCCCGCCACACTGACACATCGATATATTGTGACCAGCACAAAAAAATGAGGAATGTTCTTCCAGGCTTTGACAACTGTTATCTGTCCAGCAAGGAAGCTACTCACTACTTTAGTGTATAAGCGAAGCTCTGGCATTTGTTTTTGTTGTCTCCTTTCTGTGTTACTCCTTAACCTAAATGAAAATAGCAACCCGTTGTCATGTCAGAGGCACACTTAGTCATCAGACGGGACCATAAGTTGGCTACCCAAACAAGAGACTGGGAAAACTTGACATAGAAATTCTATGAGGATCAATGGGGTATCTGGAATTTATGATGGAGGATATTATATGTTTGATTATCATTTATAAATTATGTGCTACACATTCTTTATGTCAGTAAAATTTAGAAATTCATGTGTGTCTATCTCTCCTTATATCTAGCTACACATACACTTAAATATACATATATTTGACATCTATACATATACAAATATACATCAACTCCCAAGAGCCTGTGGGTAAGTATTTATCAGACCAAGACTACTGACTGTCCATTTCCAATAGGAAGGGGAAGGAGGGGAACTTGAGGCCACTGGAATGGGAAAGGCGCATCCTTTGCCCCCCAGGGTGAAGTTTCCAGCACCCCCATCTACTTTGTAATGAATCAGTCACTGATAGCTTCTCCTGCTCACAGAGTGTTAAAAGGATCTGAGAAAACCATCCCCAAATGTGACTGTATTTCAGTGGATAAGTCTTTGAGTTTTCTGTATTTATTTGGAAGGCAACCATTGATGATTTGTGGTTGACTCCTGTGCCAACTTACCACCTCCCCCTGGGTTCCCACCCAGCACAACTGTCCCAGCACAGCCCTGAGCTTCTTGCCTGACTTCCTGGACCCTGAGTCTAACCAAGTAAGAGTCAACACTACCTTTCTACCTGTGATCCATGGGAGTCTCTCCTTGTGGTCTTCATATTGGAAATAACCACTATAGTTGCCTACCTCCAGGATACCCTCTTTCTGCATCCTAGATTACAGAAGGAATGTTCTTTTTTAAAAAAATTTTTTTATTAACATATAATGTATTATTTGCCCCAGGGTACATTTCTATGAATCATCAGGCTTACACATTTCACAGCATTTGCCATAGCACATACCTTCCCCAATGTCCATAACCCTACCCTTCCCACCTCCCAGCTACCCTTAGTTGTGTTTAGGAGTCTCATGGTTTGTCTCCTTCCCCATCCCATCTTGTTTAATTTCTCTTCCCCACCCCCCCCACCCCCTGCCCTGCCTCTCAAATTCTTCATATCAGAGCGATCATGTGATAATTGTCTTTCTCTGACTGACTTATTTCACTTAGCATAATACCCTCTAGTTCCATCCACATCGTTGCAAATGGCAAGATTTCGTTTCTCTTGATGGCTGAATAGTATTCCATTGTATATATGTACCACGACTTCTTTATCCATTCATCTGTTGATGGACATCTAGTTTCTTTCCATAATTTGGCTATTGTGGACATTGCTGCTATAAACATTTGGGTGCATGTGACCCTTCGGATCACTACATTTGTATCTTTAGGGTAAATACCCAGTAGTGCAATTGCTGGGTCATAGGGCAGCTCTATTTTCAACATTTTGAGGAACCTCCATACAGTTTTCCAGAGTGGTTGTACCAGCTCGCATTCCCACCAACAGTGTAGGAGGGTTCCCCAGAAGGAATGTTCTTAACAACTGTTCCACCTTTATCTTCTGGAGTATTATATTTCAAAATATTAGTTATTCTTCCATTTGTTGGTCCTGCAGATACATACACATTTAGAAACTGAGTGAGCAGCTTAATTTATATTCTGGGACTATGTGGGTGAGGGAAGAAGTGGCTGTTTGCTATACGTTGTATTTTTAGGTTTTAAAACTCCCCTTCTTTTTTTGCATATGTGGTGGGATGTGACATTTAGCAGCAACCGAGAATTCCTGAGGCAGCGGCAACAACAGTAAGACATACTAAGCAAAGATTGCCTGTCACGGGGCCCTGGAGGTCATCCGCTGGCACTGCTCCCTCTGGATAAACAGGTTAGAGGATTTGTCTAAGTCAATAGCCTCCCTTGTCGGAAAACAGTCTGAGAATTGTGAAGGGTGCCTGTGGCCAGAGCTTTTGTGCTCTCCTTTGGGGTGTCTGGGCATGAGCCTCTCTCCCTCATGTTCCTGGGAGTCCTGGAAGTTGAGACCCTGCCTTATTTACCTATCTACACCTGAATCCCCATGGATTTTCGTCATGCAGTAGGTGTAATGGACATTTATCACTGGAGATCCTTGTAATATCTTCCACACCCTCCAGTTTTGCAGCCCCCTGCCTTGCGAGTCCTGATTTCCAAACTGACCTCCTTTTCCTGGCCCGGTTTGGTGTATGCCCACAAGACACCATGTGAGTATGACCTAGACATACCTAGATTATGACTTTGAAGCAGGCAGGCAGACATCCATGTAAAGCATGCCAAGGGCAGCTGAGGTAGCTGTTCCAAAGTCGGTGACAATGCGGGCACCAGCCCCAGCATGGTAGAGGTGAGTTGGCATTGTGGTTAGCAGGCCCAACTCTGTGGTTCTGTGGTTTTGGAAACTCAGCCAGAACTGAGTCCTTTAATCTTCCTGATGGTGCCGTGAGGCTTCTCATGCCCATCAATGAATCCCCTCCTGACTAAATCAAACTAAGTGGATCTGTGGGTATTCACAAACCCCAAGAATGGCCTCACCTGGGCAGATCAAGATTCATTGGGTTCAAAGCTTATATAATCGGGAGGCTTTTAAAAAAAAGAATATAAAATAATGCAAACAAAATTAAGTATTATGTAAAAAGTGAATATTTAACGAGAAAAAGTCACAAGAAATGATGAAATTTAAACATCAAATATCACAACATTCTGAAAAATGTAATTTTATTTATTTATTTAAGTTCTTTTACTTATTTGAGATAGAGTGAGTGACAAAGATAGAGATAGAGCACTAGTGGGGGGAAAGGCAGAGGAAGAAGGAGAAACAGTGTTCTCCACTGAACAGGGAGACTGACACGAAGCTTGATCCCAGAATCCTGAGATCATGACCTGAGCTGAAGGCTTGACTGACCGAGCCACCCAGGCGTCCCAAATAATGTACTTTTAAAAATTAATTTTCTACCCTAACTTACCCTTCAGTATCTCTTTCCTATGTTTTTCAATGGTAATTTTGTAATGGTACTTTCTATGGAGAGCATTGAAAAATAAATGTAGCTTTCTTTTAGCGTTGATGATTAAAATTTGACTTCCTGGGGCGCCTGGGTGGCTCAGTGGGTTAAAGCCTCTGCCTTCAGCTCAGGTCATGATCTCAGGGTCCTGGGATCGAGCCCCGCATCGGGCTCTCCGCTCAGTGGGGAGCCTGCTTCCCCCCCCCCGCCCCGCCTACCTGTGATCTGTCTCTCTGTCAAATAAATAAATAACATCTTTTAAAAAAAAATTTAACTTCCTTACTGATAGGTTAAAAAAGTTATTTTCAACTTCACAGCTTGTCATTATCAAAATGTCTGAATTCAGTAATGTCATCACCAAACAAAGTTTTGTATTATTTCCAGTTTGGGAAAAATCTTATCAAGTTCCCATCGTATGTGAGCTATGAGATTACAAGGCGTCTCCAGTTTTCTTGTGCTGTGGTCAATCTGAAATATTCCTTCAACTGATGACACTTGTTATTCAGTTAGTTGCCAGTCTTCTCTGGTAACTTTTCAGGGGTCAACACAGTGAGTAATAACCAGATTTTTGGAAGCCATGCTATATCATATGACTTCCAATAATTTAACTATATGCTGAAATAACTATGAATCATATAAATATATCCCACTTAACTCATATTAAGTGTATTCCTCAGTTCACTTCCTCTTAACAGATCTGAAGCTACCCAAAAATATCTGTAGCCACCTCAAAATCACCCAACAGGAGGAGACATAATGGAGGGGAAATCAGAGTGGAAACAAAGTGATCATAAGCAAATTACAATTCACACCCCTATTCTTGTAAATTTTATAAAATATGCAACCATTTAGAACACTGCCAGGGCCCCTCCTAGGGACTCAGAAGGACTCATGCAAGTTGGGGGTAGGAGAGTGTCCAGATGTGCAATGTGACTGACATCCCTCTAATTCTGTGTCAATCTCTAATAGTAACAGTAATAAACAAACAAACAAACAAACAAATAAATTTGCCTTCAGATTTATATAAAAGCCAAACTACAAAAAAGTGAATTAGTATCCTGAAATCCTTGGTAAATTGTTGGAATGTTTCCATGGCCTTTTCACCATTGTGCTACATCCTAACACTACAGTAGAATTAGGATATTTTTTGTTCTGCAAATTCTCCTCAGAAATGAAGCAATATAATGTGGTCTTGGAGATTTGCAAAACATTTAAGTGGTATTCCTCTTTGTACTGTGATAAACCAACTTAAGTTTCTGATCTTGAGTAAATGAAGGATAATTGACATCTAAAAATGCAAATGACTCTGAGCAACAAACTGAGGGTTTTGGAAGGGGGTGGGGGTTTGGGCGAGCCTGGTGGTGGGTATTGAGAAGGGCACGTATTGCATGGAGCACTGGGTGTGATGCATGAACAATCAATCTTGTAACACTGAAAAAATAAAATAAACATATTTGGGGGAAAAAATGCAAATTGCCCACGAAGGGCAATTTCTCTTCTGCTATTTCTCTCACTGAGTATAGTCAAAACACTGGACGTTACATGTTGAAGCAATATAAGGAGCCTCTGAAAGTCTGAGAGAAGAAGGCAGATGAGCTGGGGACTTCAGGACCCAAAAAAGAACATGGTAATGAGTTCTCTGGGTTCTCTTTTCACCTCACATATCCAGACATGGAACTAAAGAAACAGGTAACTTAGAAACACCAAAAAGTGAAAGAAAAATCATCCCAACAAAAGCCTGCTGTCTCTAGCCAAAGGATCAGGAAGAGAATGCCCAGTAAGACAGAAAACTTCCAGTCAGTAACTGCTCTAGTCCAGCCAAACACTCCAGAGAAAATATGGCACCACCCTTACCCGTGTCAAGGAGGTGAGCCTAGACTTCCACCCCTGCCAGACTGTAAAACAAAGTTCTCCAATTTCTCTGATAAAATGGTGTCAAAGAAGGCTATGTAGGGAGCTGGGACTTTAATCCATGCCAAGCAGTTATGAGCACCATACCTCCCAACCTATGGTGTCAGTAGAAGCCATACAGTAGTGAAGAACTTCTGCCTCTCCCAGCAAGTCCTAGTAGGGAGCCAGAATTCTCACCCCAGTCAGCAGTAACAAGGAGTCCTTCCCCTCCTTGATGCCAATGGAAGCCAAGTGGGGAATCTGGACTTCTATCCCGACTTGGTAATAACAAGGCAGTACCTTCTGTTCACCTGCCAGAGTGGTGTCAAAGAAGCCATCTAAAACAGAAGGTTTAAATAATATCCAGAGTCTCATAATATAATATGCAAGTGTCCTGGTTTCAACTGAAATTCATTTGTTATACCAAGAACTTGGGGGAAAAAATCTCAACTTGAATGAAAGAGATAATTAATACATGATAACACTGAGATGACAGAGATATTAGAATTATCTGACAAAAATTTCAAGGCAGCCATGATTTAAAAAAAAGTTTCAGTGAGAAATTAGAAATACATTTGAAACAAATGTAAAATGAAAGTCTCAGCAAGAACAATAAGAGATATAAAGAAGAAAATGGGACTTTTAGTACTGAAAAATATGGCAATAGAAATAAAAATCTTAGTGGGTGGGCTCAGCAGCAGAATGGAAGGGAAAAAAGAAAGAATCAGTGAACATGAAGACAAGAATAATAATTACCCAATCTATACTACAGAGGCAAATAGACTGGGGAAAAAAAAAAGCAGTCTCAGGGATCTTTGGAGCTATGAGATCTAACATTTGGGTCATTGGAGTCCCAGAGGAGGGGAAAAGGGCAGGACTTTGAGAAATAATGGCTGAAAATACCCCAAATTTGGCAAAAGACACAAATGTATAGATTAGAGATATTTATTTTCAAACAGGATGAATCTAAGAAAGTCCATGACGAGACACATCATAATCAAATGTCTGGAAACCAAGACAAAGTAAAAATCTTGGAAGCAGCAAGAGAAAAGCAACACCTCACCTACAGGAAAGAAAATCAATTCAAATGACAGCAAATTTCCTCTTTAGAAACCATGAAGTCCAGAAGGAAGTGGTACTATATTTTACAAATGCTGAAGAAGATAACTTTTTTAAAAAAGATTTTTATTTATTTATTTGACACAGAGAAAGAGAGATCACAAGTAGGAAGAGAGGCAAGCAGAGAGGGGGGTGGGAAGCAGGCTCTCCAAGAAAATAACTTTTAAGCAGAATTCTATATTCAGAGGAAATATTCTTCAGGAATAAAGGAGAAAATCAAGCCATTCTGAGATGAAGGAAATCTAAGGGAATTTGTTGCTTATTCTAAAAGAACAGCTAATGGAAGATCTATTAACAGGAAGAAAATAATAAAAGAAGGACTCACAAAATATTGGGAAAGAGCAATGAATGAGTAAAGATTGATTGAGTTTTTGATATTAATATAGTCGCTCATGTTTTCTGCCTATTGATGTTGCATATAATATCTTTTCCCAACTTCTTACTCTTTAGAGGTTGCTTCACCTCTTGTGTTTTCTATGTTTGAGAATTGAAATAAAAATTATAACACTTTGATGAAATTCTAAATGTATGTAGAAAAGTATTTAAGACAATTATACTATAAACAGTAGAGGGAAAGGGAATGTAAGGGAAGGTAAGATTTCTATGCTTTATGCAAACTGGTTAAATGTTCACATCAATAGACTGATACGTTATGCATATATAATTTACAACCACCAAAGCTGCTATACAAAGCGATTCACTCAAAAATACTATGGATAAATCAAAACAGAATTCTAAAAAAAAAAATGTTCAAATAACCCACAGGAAAGTCAGACAAAGAAAACAGAGAAACTACAGAGAGATGACAGAAAACAAGGTAAAATGACTAATTTAACCCTTAACATAGCAACAATCATATTCAATGTAAATGATAGAAACACATTGATTGAAAGAGAAATTTTAAGTGTGTTGGAAAACATGACCCAACTATATGCTAACAGAAATTCATTTCAAATATAATTACAGAAGTAGGGTAAGAGTTAGAGGTTGGGAAAAGATATTACATGCAATATCAATAGGCAGAAAACATGAGCGATATATTAATACCAAAGTGACTTCAGAGAAAAGAAAATTACTAAGCACAGATAGAGAAATTATCTGTGAGAAAAGGGCCAATCCATCAAGAAGACATAGCAAATTAAATGTGCATGCACCAAACAACAAAGCCATAAAAATATGTGAAGCAAAAACTAATAGAACTGAAAGGAGAAATAGAAAACTTCACTGTTATAGTTGAAGACTTGAACATCCCTCTCTCAATGATTGATAGGAAATCTAGAGAGAAAATCAGAAAGTTTACAGAAGAACTCAACAACACCATCAACCAAGAGAATCTAACTAAAATGTAGAGAACACTCCACCCAGCAACAGCATGGTCCACACTCTTGCTAATGCCCACAGAACATCTACACCACCACAGATCATATCCTGGCCCACTAAAACCAAAACTCAACAAATTAAAAAGAATTGAAACCATGCAGAGTGTTTTCTTCATCTGCAATGGAATTAAACTAAAAATCAACAACAGAAATAAAACAGGAAAATCTCTAGACAATTGAAACTGAACATACTTCTAAATAATCATTAGGTTTTTACCAGAGGAATTTACCTGGGAAATTTAAAAAATGCTTTGAACTGAATGAAAGTGAAAATACAACATCTAACATTTATGAGATGTAGGGGCGCCTGAGTGGCTCAGTGGGTTAAAGCCTCTGCCTTCGGCTCAGATCATGATCTCAGGCTCCTGGGATTGAGCCCCGCATCGGGCTCTCTGCTCAAAGGGGAGCCTGCTTCCCCCTGTCTCTCTGCCTGCCTCTCTGCTTACTTGTAATCTCTCTCCTCTCTGTCAAATAAATAAATAAAATCTTTAAAAAAAATTTGTGAGATGTAGCTAAGTCAGTACTAAATGGTAAATATGTCATACTAGTACTTACATTAGAAAAGAGGGAATTCTCAAATTTATCATCTAAGTTCTCACTTCAGAATCCAAAAAAAAAAGCAAAATAAAGCCAAAGCATGTAAAAGGAAGGAAATAACAGAGACAATAACATAAATCAATAAAATTGAAAATAGAAAAAAATAGAGAAAAATTAACAAAAAGCTGTTTTTTTAAAAGATCCACAAAATGCATTTTGTTAAAGAATCAATAAAACTAACAATCGAATTGATCCAAAATTCAATAAAAGATCAATAAACTTGACAAAACTTCAGCTAGACTGACAGAGGAAAAAGAGAAGACACACACTACCAATATCAGGAATGAAACAGTGGATATTACTACAGACTCAGTAAGATGTCAAAAAGAAAATGAGAAGATATTGCAAATACATAACTTTGACAACTTAAATGAAAAAAACCAATTTCTTGAAATGCACCCCAACTACCACAATTTGCCCAATATTAATTAATTTGAATAGACTTATAGCTTTTAGGGAGATTGAGTTTTAAAAAATTAATACTTTCATTTTTATTTTATTTTTTCTTCCCAAATATGTTTATTTTAATTTTTCAGTGTTACAAGATTGATTGTTCATGCACCACACCCAGTGCTCCATGCAATACGTGCCCTTCTCAATACCCACCACCAGGCTCACCCAACCCCCCACCCCCTCCCCTCCAAAACCCTCAGTTTGTCGCTCAGAGTCCACAGTCTCTCCTGGTTCATCACCCCCTCTGATTTCCCCCCATTCACCCTTCCCTTCCTTCTCATGATGCCCTCCATGATTTTCTTTATACTCCACAGGTGAGACCATAAGATAATTGACTCTCTCCGCTTGACTTATTTCACTCCGCATAACCTCTTCTAGTCCT
>JAPYYJ010001653.1:0-13891 GCA_028533885.1 Nasua narica | reverse complement strand
CCCCCCCCCCCCCCCCCCCCCCCCCCCCCCCCCCCCCCCCCCCCCGCCACCACCCCGCCCCCCCCCCCCCCCGCCGGTTCTATAGGTGCAAAGCTCACATAGACCAGTGAATGAATCCATCCCAGGTGAGAGCCAGAGAAGGGCACCACAGCCCCTAAGTGTAGACATGTTTGCAAAAGCATCAGACTCTCTTAAATCCCTCCAAAGAAGCATGGGGGAGGGGGTAGAAAAACAATGCTTGGGATGTATTTTCAAATAGGCATCGTCTTTGGGGAGTGTGCCTCACTATCGGTCTAATAGGTGTCTAATGATACTCATTTGGTCATCGATTGGGCACACATTGAATGTCTGCCGTGTGCCAGCTAGGCGCTGGGTGTACCAAGGGAAGGAAGCCAGGGGTCCGCCCTCCCAGGGCCTAGCCTGGGGCTGGGGAGGAGGAGAGCCCAAGAAGATAGTCCTACTCAGGCAGCTCACAGCTGCTGGGGGAGGGGGTGGGGTATGCTGAGTAGATGCAGGCACAGAGACCCTGGGGTGATCACGGAAAATGAAAAGTAGGCTTTGAAGAAACGAGCAGGACGGGGAGAAGACCTTTCATTTCATTTTGCATTTGGCCACGTGATAGGCCAGGCCCAGGGAGATAAAGAGAGAAAGAGCAACTCAGATGTCCACTGGGCACCCCCAGCTTCCTGGTATCCAGTACGATGTCCCTGATTGTCCCCACATCAAGCCAAATGAGAACCCAGCGTCTTTTCTACAAACCCCATCAAATAGCCACAGTGGCTGGATACACGATATACACTTGACTCAAGATTTCTTAAGGTAGATGTGAGAAGAGGTTCGCCTTGTTCATACCACATCATACAAGGTAAAGTCCTTCTTACATGTTCCCTTTTTGGCCCTGCTCCCCGCGGGCGGCTGTGTCTGGTGGCCCATCTCCATGCAGGGTGCCCAGCATCACTGCACCCCTGCTCCCACCGAGCTCTGCACGCTCCCACCCTCCACGCCCCTTGGAAGTCAGCAAGCCCTCCTCCTTGGGGGGGGTCCCCATCAGCTGTAACCTATGGCTCCCTTTTTTTTTTTAAAGATTTTATTTATTTGACAGAGAGAGCACAAGCAGAGGGAGTGGCGGGCAAAGGGAGAGGGAGAAGCAGACTCCCCGCTGAGCAGGGAGCACGTTGCGGGACTCGATCTCAGGAACCCGGGATCATGATCCGAGCTGAAGGCAGATGCTCAACCAACTGAGCCACCCAGGAGCCCCCTGAGGCTCCCTTTGATACTGTCCGTCCTCGAACAAACGTATTTGTGGTATTCGCCCTGAAGAAGAAACCTGGGGGGAACATAGCCCGTCACCCCCCACACACACACACACAGACACACACACAGAGACACACACAGAGACAGACACACACACACAGACACACACACACATAGACACAGAGACAGACACACACACACAGAGACACACACAGAGACAGACACACACACACAGACACACACACACACAGACACAGACACACACACACAGACACACAGACACACACACGCAGACACACAGACACACACACGCAGACACACACACAGAGACACAGACACAGATACACACACGCAGACACACACATACAGACACACAGAGACACACACACACACACAGACACACAGACAGATACACACATGCAGACATGCACACACACACACAGAGACACAGACACAGATACACACACGCAGATACACACACAGAGACACACACAGACACACACACAGAGACACACATGCAGACACACACACAGACACGCACACACAGACACACACAGACACACACAGAGACACACACACAGACACACAGAGACACAGACACAGATACACACACGCAGACATGCACACACACACACAGAGACACACACACAGATACACACACGCAGACACAGAGACACAGACACAGATACACACACGCAGACACACACACAGAGACACACAGATACACAGACACACACACACAGACACACACACAGATACACAGACACACATAGAGACAGACAGACACAGAGACACACACACACAGACACACACACACACGTTCAACACAGACACGCGTCTTCGCTGACAAGCTTTACGTCCTCGCTGTGCTGAGCCCCGCTGCCCATTTTGTGAATGTTACTCGGGAGCTATCTTTAATCCTTCTCTTTGCCTTTGTCCTTTACAAAAGACAGGGCCCCGCGGCTAGCTGCTCGAGGCCGGGACCGTCCGTACTCTGCTTCGAGTCTGTCCGCTGTGCTTTGCTGGGAGTAAGAACGTGGGCGATGTTAATGGAAGGAGACATCTCACCTTCTCCCCCAGCCCCTGCACCTCTCAGGTGGGTGATCTTTGACCTCGACCAATTCAGCCCTCGCCGTTTGCAGATCAGAGACGAGAGAGAGGCTCCGCGGAGGGAACCCCAAGGTCGCGCGGCTCGGTAGCCTGGCCCGACCTGGAACCACGGTGCTGGGACCTGACGGCTGGGCAGGGGAGGTGTCGTGAAGGGGTAGAGAAATGGGGGGTCTGGGCCCTTCTGTCCCGTCTCTCTCGCTCCCCCTCTTCCCTCTTGTTAAACAGGTGAATGCCCAGAAACATCGATTGTGGAGGAAAGCCCCCGCGCCCAAGTACACAGTCTGAAACGGAGCGGTTAGTCTGCTGAATGCTGAGCGCCGCTGACACAGTCCCGGGGGCCCGTGCTAATTACGACAGCTGGTAGACTGTGACCAGTCACAGGCTCGGAATTCCGCCCAACCTTTAAACAACCTAGAACTCTTTTAAATTCCAAAGGAGGCTGTTGAATTGGAAGCTGAGATTTGCATTTTTTAAAAAAAGGAATGGAGCTAGACCGGCTGGGCCCCTACCACGTGATCGGCGATTCAGAGCGTGCCTCTCCCAGAAATGCCCTGGGCGGCGGCCACGGCGGGGCTGACCCTGGAGGAGGGGAGCAGCCGGTCGCCTCGCCCTGTGTCGGGCACTGTGAGTCCTGACCCGAGGGACAGGACGCCCCTCGCACGATGTGCGATCAGTGTGTGATGACCCCAGGATCGTTCCCGTCTCTTCTCTCTGGGAGAACAAGAGGCCGGAAGTGAAAGCAGGGCCTTCCTCCGAAAAAGGGGGCGGGGGAGGGCAGACAGACAGACTGCCGGGCCGCCGAATCTGCGAGCAGGGTGCTGCTTCTCTGGGGCACACTGCGCGGCCCCTCTCCCCCTCCCTCACTCCTCCCTTCTTCCCAACTTCTTGCTCTTCGCTGGACAGAAAGGTGGTGGGGCCCCCCAGCCAGGGGGTCTCCCCGTTACTCCCAGAGGCAGGGACTTAGCCGAGTGCTAGATGGGGCCCCTGGGTTTACGGAGAAAGACAACGGAGCACCGCCTTTGAAACCAAGTGTGGCCCCGGTGTCACCCGTTGGTGACACAGAGGTGTCGCCAACGCACCCTACTGCCTGCTCTGGAGCTTGGTGAAGCCCCCCGGGCACCCCTCTGTGCCGAGAGCTAGCGAGGACAGACGCGAACGCGGTGACATTAGTGCCCTGTACACAGGAGCCCTCAGATGGCCTGATAGAGAAGAAGGGATGTGTGGCAGGACCCCCCCCCACCTCCGAGAGACAGATAGACACAGAGAGACAGAGACTACGCGCGCACACACACACACACACACACACACACACACACACACACACGGGAAGGGGCAGAGCCTCTGGTTCTCCCCCCGGGAGAGTAGGGAGAGGAAGGGGGAAGGACAGGCTGTCAGCCCCCAGTGTTCTGACTTCCATCTTCTGGCCCGAGTCCCAGCAGAGGCACCTCCAACGAGCTGATGGAAAAGCCAACAGCCGAGGACTTCCTCCCATTTGGAAGCCCAGGGACTGCCCAGGATGGTTCTGGAGAGATTGAGGGATGCGGCCAGAGAGCCGCGCCCCCCCCCGCCGCCCCCGCCTTCCCCCCTGTGGCGCTCCCAGCTCCGCGGGCCCCTGCGTGGTGTGATCCTTGCGTTCCCGCAGGCGCAGGCCCGGGGACCTGGAGGTCTGAGTCTAGGCTCCCAGGCTCCTAGGGGAGGAGGACGAGCGGCTCAGGGAGGAGGGCTCAACGAACAGGCTCCACACCAGGGCCCCAGACCTCAGCGGTCATCCAGGCCTCCCAAAGATGCCTTCCTGTTCCCCAGCCGGGTGAGCACCCCAGCCACGGGGTACAGCCCTCTCGGGCTAGAAGAACCCGGTGTCCTGCCACCTGGGCGTCTTCAGGCACGGGCATAGCACCCCCACCCTCGGCGGGGTCTCAGGCTTTGTCAGTCGCCGGTGGCATGCCGGTGGTCTTCCCGACCGCACGCGCGGTGTAAACTGCACTGCTCTCGGACCGTGGCCTCGGAAGCCAGACTGCCCGGGTGCAAACACCCCGTCCGCCAGCCGTGTGGCTTAGATCTCTGCGCCTGTTTCCTCGTCTAGGAAACGGGGGAAAACAGTGCTTACCCCAAGGCGGTTTTGTGAGAACCAAGGGAGCGAACATTCGTGAAAGGCTTCGGACGTGATCTCGCACGTGGTCGGCGAAACGTATTTGCTGACACTCTGGTTGT
Source organism: Nasua narica (assembly GCA_028533885.1). Classification (NCBI taxonomy): domain Eukaryota; kingdom Metazoa; phylum Chordata; class Mammalia; order Carnivora; family Procyonidae; genus Nasua; species Nasua narica. Next base: position 9,316 of record JAPYYJ010001653.1, on the reverse strand, counting down.
TATCCCAGAAGGAAGGCTCAGTAGCCACGGATGAAATGGGGCACATTTGGGGGCTGGGGGAGGAATTCGAAACCACAGCGACTGACAATTGGGAAAACAACGTCAAGATGACCGCACACCGGAAGCAATCCCCAGAGAAGCATTCACAGTTGCAAATGCTTGATTATTGAACGGGAATAAATGAAAATGAGTGACCCCCATTCCGGTTAAAATGGTGGAGTCCATCAGTAAGGACTTAGCACTTTGTACCCGAGAGCTCCCCAACTCAAAGTGGTGCCCACAGAAGAATCCAAAAAAAGGGTGAAGGACCCAAACACAGTTATGCTTCAGGAAAACCAGAATCATGCCTCTGAGCATCACCGGGACTCACTGTGCCCGTCTTCTCTCCTTCTCGCCACTCCCACCTTCCTCCACGTGGGGAAGACTAGCTCTGGACCAGAGGAGTTGGCACAATCTCCGGCTCCCGCGCACGGAGAGGGGCACTATCTCTTCCTCCAGTACAGGACTGAAGGCTGAGGCTGCCCTGGCTTCGACGCCTTCCCCCGGACCAACCATGACCGTGAGCCAGTGACCGTGACTGTTCCCTCTCGGGGCGGGAGACCCGGTCGTATAAGAGCAAATCGCCTCCTGGTGGAACCTCGTGGCTCTAAAGAATAGGGACGGTGCCTCCAGAGAAGGACGTAAGGCTGTTTCCACCAATGGCCACCATAGCGTGGGGGAAAAAATGATCCGCGATAAATGCAGAGACTGATTTAGCAAGGAGTCAGAAATGTTTATAAAAAATAAAAAGGAGCATCTGTAAATCAGTCCAAGGGTGGGGTCTTCGGAAAGGACCTCTGTGAGGTTCTCCTTCATCGGTAGCCATTGATTGCTGATCGCCTCCTCTCTTCCGGTGGAAATTGCGTAACTTCCTCCATGAAGGGGCTCCGTGTCCCAGCTTTCCCCTTACTCTGCCACATAGCCCGCCGTGCTGGGATCCGTTTCTTTTTTACGCGAATTTCATGAAGTTCTGAGCTTGCGCTTTCATATTTCGGTCTCTTCCCTGGTACCCGGCTCGTGTCCTGAACCACAGGAAATATTCTATATGGTGGAGTGAGTGAGGCAGGGGAAGTAGGAGTTGTGGGGAAGGCGACCGTCTTATCGGACGACGGTGCTCCCAGAGCCAGTCCACGTCCTCGGCGGTAGGATACACACCGAGTGCTTCCCAGCACGGCCTTTACAAAGCCTCTTGGCTGCCCTTTAATTGTTTTTCCTGCTGTAATTCTGATCGTATTGTATTAAAAGCTGCATCAGTTACTGTTGGAGAACAAGAGGTAAAGGAGTACGATTAAAGGGTACTCCGAGCTCGGCGCCCTACTCGGGTTGAGTCTTCGTGCTCCCCAAGTAGGTGAGAAGGAGCTCAATGGCCCCAGTGGCCTTCGTAACCCCTGCTCCCCAACCCGCAGCTCCTTTGGACCTTCCAGTCGCCTCGACACCATGATTTCACTGGCATGGGCATTTTTGATTTGGCCTCGCTCGTGACGAAAGGCCACATAGGTGAATTTATTCAGCTTTTCATAGGGAGAGCCACTTCCCTGTGTGTATTAGTCCATTATGGAAATCGCCCTCACCGATGACAATTTTTTTTTTTCCAGCTTAGTAAGAATGTCTGAACGTTTTAGCGGGTAATTCTATTACCCGCCAAACAGGAGCCTTTGAGCTCCTGTTTATAAAGAGCTCGTTATTGCTTAAAAATGCCAAGTGAGTTAATGGGGTTGGCTAATGATTAATCTCTCTCTCCAAGTAACCGTCAACATTCCATGGGCGTCCTTCACTGGTTACTCCGAGACCACACGCCCGGACCAAATTCATTATCCAGACAACTGGTCTGCGACTGTTCCATCATTAGCCTGCGTGTTACCGCAAACAGGGGACACGTGACAAGGACTCTCTCCCCGCAGGTGACACTGACAGAGGGAAAGAAGCTCGTTTCTGTTGGTGAACGTTTAGTTTGAGCACACGGAGTCTTGACTCCCGGAGGGGTGAGATTTTGGTCTTCTGCATATCTACCTATTTCAATCACAGTCTTGGGATTTTAGACTTGAACTTTAAAAAACCCTGTCGAACGTAAGTTAGAGGCGAACCTTAGAAACTCTCCAGCTGTCTCTGCTTGCCGTATCCATCAGGGGTCTGGAGGTTAGACACCAGCCAGCTCTGGACCGCGTTAGCATCCCGGGCCAGTCCCCGTGGCTCCGTCGGTGTGTCTCAAAGGGTGACACGAATGCCCACCTGTCCCCGTTAGTAGGGGGCCAGGTCTTTCACAAGGTTCCCCCCCCCCGGTGTCTCCTGGGGGTTCTCAAGGGATCTGAACTCCCCACAGGTCTTTTTTTGGGGCCTCGCCACCCCGGCCGGCCACCTCCCCATGACTCCAGCTCCAGGCCTCTCTCCTGGTCGGCCCCTGCGTCTTCTGGGGACCCTGCTAGAGTTCTGCTCTTCTGGGCACCGTCACCCGCAGCAGCGCTGCCGTCCTGGGCCAGCCGGAGGCCAGGCCTCTGCTCTCATCTATGAAGGGCCGTTCTTCTCACCACCTGTGAGTGGGGCCAGAGCCCACCGGCGTCTCCGGCTGCTGGCCCAGGTGCTGACAGCCCCAGAAACTGGCCATTCTGTGCGCTGCTAGCCCGTCTGCCTCTGGGACTGAAAACTCCACCGCCTGGAGCCAAAGCACGGAACAGGGGTGTGTCGGTGGCCTGCCCCCACCCACACACCCCCTCACCCCAAGTGCTCTGGCCTCCCCTGCTTCTTGAAGTCCAGAGCCCAGATTTCCTCCAGCTCCCACACAGAGGGGAAAGCCCTCCCTTCAACAACTGGTTTAAGGTCACCAGCCGAATGACCCTGCGAAGACTGAAGGGGGGCCTGCCTTTCCTTCCTGACCCGCCAGGCTGTAGGTTCCTGTCTCTGCCCCTGCGGTCTTGACGAGATGATGGTGAGGCTGACGGCGGCACCTGCCCTATGCGCAGGCTTTTCGAGCTTACACATGATTGTAAAGCAAATTCCGTTATATAGAAAAATCAATGCAGGTTTGGGGGCTGGTGGCCAGGGTCGGCCATTCCCTCATCCCCCCGTCACCGTTTGGTGAGCTGTGACTCACCGCATCACTGAGGGGAGATGAGCGAGAAAATGCTCGGGAGAAAGCACAGAACTTCACGTGCGCTTTACGTCATCCCTCAAGCTTCTAAAATTGTGATTTAAGCAGAAGGTTCGTTGACCAAATCATCTTTGGCTTTATGATCCTTGGAGGGAAAAGTAATAATATTCAAAGTAATCATAACTTTTATTATTCAATCATTAATAGATTTAATTTAATAATTAAAATATTTGCTGTGAGAACCATCTGCCTTGCCCAACCCCCCGACGGTCCCCGGGGCTTACTTTCTTCATACATCTCACGAGGATTTGCTCAGATGGGGAGCCTGCCCGCGGGACCCCAGCAGCGTGGCTGGGGGTGACACATCTCAGACACTGTTAGTAGAAGGTGTCCTGAAACCCTCACTGTCTCTTTTTTTCCTGGGATGGGTGTGTTCCTCGTTGGGAGATTCCCCTGTGACTCTCTCAGTCCCCACAGAGGAGAGCCCTGCGCTGGGTCGGCGTGGATGTTCAAATCAGGATCCCGGGCTGGGACTGAGCCCCGGGCTAACCTGAGCCCCGGGCTAACCTCGGAGGGTTACCAACCCGAAACTGACAACATCGTCTAAGGCAGAGGTTCACTTGATAGCTCTTTCTTCCTTCCCAAGCAGAAAGAACCGAAATAGAGAATCTAGCACCTACTAAAGATCAATATATATTTGAAGAACGAGAAGGAAGGCGGGAGGAGGAGGAAGGGAAGTTACAACTAACAATTAAAACTGAAAACCAAACAAAAAATGAGTATAGTCAATAACTCCTTTGTGGAGAGGAAGCCGTGGTCTATGTCAAGAAACATGCAAAAAGCAGGGGCGCCTGGGTGGCTCCGTGGGTTAAAGCCTCTGCCTTCGACTCAGGTCATGGTCTCAGGGTCCTGGGATCGAGCCCCGCATCGGGTTCTCTGCTCAGCAGGGAGCCTGCCTCCCCCTCTCTCTCTGCCTGCCTCTCTGCCTACTTGTGATCTCTCTGTCAAATAAATAAATAAAATCTTAAAAAAAAAAAAGAAAGAAACATGCAAAAAGCAAAGTGAGTCCAGGGCTCTGGTGGAACCTGTCCATGCCGCTGGTCGTCCCCTCGGCGGGGGTCCATTTGTCTATCGTGACTCAGGGACACCGGCCCCAAGGCCCCCGTCTCCTCTCCCGTCACTCCACAACCCCCCACTCCCTCCCTGGCAGCCCGCAGGGTGTAGTCTGGTCAGCGAGGGAGGTTTGCTGTGACAAGGTAATGAGCTGGTCGGCTCACAGGAGCTGCTGCCCTTTCTACTTTTGTTCCCCATTAAAAATAAATTGGCATTTGGTCAGTTTCGTCTGTCTCTCAAGGTCTGATAAGTCTGCTCGCATTCAAAAAAAAAAAAACAAACAAATGTTCCAGACCATGGCCGATGGCCAAGCTGACGCTGAGACTCTGTTGGCGGCCCCGGAGGGCACTGTCGTCTTACTGGCTTCCAGTTTTAATCAATATGATCTAAATAACAACTATATATTTGTATTTATGTGAGTATGTCGGCTTGTGTCTACACATATATTGTATCTACATGAGGTGCCTGAAAGAGTCGAAATTATTTTTGAATAAATTTTATTTGACCCTTTGTAACTTTATAAAAAGATTTTATATATTTATTTATTTATTTAAGAGACAGAGAGCACGAGCAGGGGGAGGAGCAGAGGGAGGAGGACAAGCAGACTCTGGGGTTCAATCCCACAACCCGACTCAGGGTTCAATCCCACAACCCTGAGATCAGAACCTGGTCTGGAATTAAAAGTCAGACGCTCAGCCGACTGAGTCACCCGGGCATCCCACCCTTCATAACACTTTAATTCACTTATTCTCATTCTCATTTCACAGATCTGGTGAGTGATACTCAGAGAGGTTGAGTGAGTTACCCAAGGTCACACAGCAAATGAGTTCCAGAGCTAAATATATGAACCCAGACTGGTCTGAGTCCAAAGTGTTTGCTCACTCAATCTCCAAGTATTAATGCAGACGCGCGCGCGCACACACACACACACACACACACACACAAATAGTAAGATGTAGGAGGCTAGAAACGGTGGAAACAAGTAGAGTGAGCAGGTGTTGGAAGGTGAAATCGTTCTCGTGCCTGGACCAAGGTCGGTCCCCCAGGTGGCGGGACCTGTAGGCTGAGCGTGCCCAGGGCTGGTCCCTAAGTCAGCACGCCCTGTGATGCGTGTGTTGTCGGTGGTTTCGATTGTCCAGACGGGTCCCCCAACTGCCTGGATGTTCTGGCAAAATCAGAAGCAAACTGACCTACCTTCTCTAAAGTGCAAAGTTGTGTTTCCGGAGGTCTGTGCCTGGACTTTGTGTTTGTAGCATCAGTGACGGGGCGTGGAGGTCTCCGTTCATAGTGGGAGAGCCCCCGAATGCAGCGATGCAGGGTCGGGGGAGACCTAGAATGTAGAACCGCTTCAAAATGAGTTTAATACCTCTTAGGTCCCTTTTAGTCCATTTCCAGTGGTTTACTCTCCCAATTTTTTGTACTCTTTTACTTCAAAATAGTTTCAGACTCTCAAGAAAGTTGTAAAAATAGTAGAAAGAATGATCAGACACATTTCACCCCAATTGTTAACATTTTACAACTCTTAATTTATTGTTTTCTCTCCATATATTTTCTTGTTATCTTTTTTCCTGAACGTCTGAGAATAACCAGAGATATTGTAGCCCTTTCTGCCACACACTTCAGTGTGCCTTTCCTAAAAACAAGGGCTCCCTTTTCATAACCACATTATCATCATTATTACAATCAAGAAATTATCAAAAAAAGAAATTATCAGGATGCAACATAATTATCTAAGCTACAATATTATTCATTTTGCCCAATTATACCAAAAATGTTCTTTATGGAAAAAAGGAATTCTGGTTTGAGAGCCCGAGCTAAAATTATACATCATCATTTCTCTGGCGTGTCCTTTAATCTAGAAATGTTTCTACTTCTCTCTTTAGTCCATTTTATTTTTTTAGAACATGTTAAGAGTCACAGAAAAATCCCTATATGCCCCCTGCACCCATACACACCGTCTCCGCCTCTACCAACGTCCCGCACCAGAGTGGGATATGTGTCCCATCAGTGAATCGATGATATTGACACATCATAAACATCCCAAGTCCATAGTTGACATTAGGGTTCACTTCTGGTGTTATACCTTCTATGGGTTTTGACAAATGTTTAATGACCCTTACCCACCATGGTACACAAATCGTTTCACTGCCCTAAAAATCCCCCATTCTCCACCTGTTCGTCTCCGCCCTGCTCGGAACGCCTGGCAAGCCTTCATCTCCTTACTGCTTCCAAGCCTTTGCCTTTTGCAGAAGGTCATGATGTTGGAATCCTACAGTAGGTGCGCTTCTCAGACTGGCTTCTCGCACTAAGTATGTATTTAAGGTCCCTCCAGTCTTCTCGTGACTTGATCGTTCATTTGTTTTTAGTGCCGGATGGTAATTCCGCTGTCTGGATGGACCCCAGTGTGTTTATCCCCTCACCTGCAGAAGGACGTCTGGGTTGCTCCCCCGTTTGGGTGATGATGACTGAAACTGCTGCTATAGACATCCGCGGGCAGGGTTTGCATGGACGTGGGCACCATTCTGAGATTCCGTTGCTGTTTTTCTCAGAATAGCCCAGAGAGGAAATTTCTAGAGCAGTACTTCATGGATTCTGGATGCATACTTCCCAAAACAGGGTTTGCCTTAGAGTCATCGGGGTTCACAATCATTGTCACATCGGCGCCATTGGAATTCCCTTTCCGTGCGAAACTTGGAGAAAAAAAACCATTTTGTTGGTCCTTTCTAGTAAGAGCCAAAAAGTACAGCATCGAGACTTGCAGAACGTCCTGCAGACACCAGTGAACACTCTGGTAAGAAATACTCCATTTTCCCAGCCTCTTGATGGCCCAGGGGACAATACCGTAAGGAAACACGTGGGCATTGACAAGTCTGGTTTGAAAATGATGCAGAAGAAAGGCTCTGAATGCTACCAACTTTTAGGACAAGAGGAAGTAATGTGTGCAGAAGTGAGATATACGAACACAAATCAAAACGGTGATGAGATCCCACCTCACACCTGTCACAAGGGCTAAAATCAACGACACAGGAAACAAAAGACATTGTCAGGGAGGCAGAGAAAGGGGAACCATCTCGCACTGTTGGTGGGAAAGCGAACTGGTATGGCCACTCTGGAAAAGAGTATGGAGGTGCCCCCAAAAGTGAAAAATAGAATTACCGTGTGATCCAGTAATTCCATCCCTGGGTATTTACCTAAAGCATACAAAATATTAATTCAAAGGGATATATGCCCCCCGATGTTTATAGCAGCATTTTCTAGAATAGCCAAATTATGGAAGCAACCCAAATTTCCACCAACTGATGAATGGATAAAGAAGACGTGGTGTATATATATATATATATATATATATATATATATATATATATATAACAATGGAATATTACTCGGCCATCAAAAAGAACGAACTCTTGCCATTTGCAATGAAGTGGATGGAGCTGGAGGGTGTTATGCTGAGCGAAATAAGTCCTTCAGAGAAAGACAATTATCATATGATTTCCCTCACATGTGGAATTTAAGAAACAAAGCAAACGAAAGAGACAAACTGAGAAACAGACTCTTAACTATAGAGAACCCCAGTGATGGTGACCAGAGGGGAGCTCGGTGGGGAAATGGGGGGCCTAGGGGCTGGCGATGAAGAGTGCACTGATCATGGGCACTGAATGCAGAAGTGCTGAATCATGTATTGTACGCCCGAAACCAGTATCACAGTGTATGTGAACTACACTGGAATTTCCTTAAAAGAATGATATATGGGGCGCCTGGGTGGCTCAGTTGGTTGGGCGGCTGCCTTCAGCTCCGGTCATGATCCCGGAGTCCCGGGATCGAGTCCCACATCGGGCTCCCAGCTCCATGGGGAGTCAGCGTCTCACTCTGACCTCCCTTCTCATGCTCTCTCTCACTCTCTCTCTTTCCTAATAAATAAATAAATAAAGATCTTTAAAAAAAAAAGAATGATATATGATGGAAAAAAGCTATCTAAATACATCTAAAAGAACTCTTTCAATAATATGAAAAAAGGACTTACCTATAAGAACGTACGTCTGTGCTGTTTTCCTCTTGTTTTGGTGCGTAAGTCAGTGATGGCCCGCACAGCCGTCGCTGTCTCTGAAACGCACTTCCATTCCCATTGCCTGGAGGGGGAAGTGAAGACACAAGGCAGTTAAAAAGGCTTCAAAGTGAGTAAGAGAGCCAAGGTCTTCGCACAGGCCTGTCTGACTCCACATCCCGGCTCTTAGCACTTTTCCAAGCTGCATCCTGATGTGACGGCAGCAGCTCCGTCTGCCGTGGGAGCCCCGCAAACGCGGAGTGCGGGCACAGGGACGCAGGGAGGCTGCAGGAGCTCCGGCCATCCCCTCGGGCCTCTCACCACCACCTGGGGAGCGGGGAACCACCTTTCCTGGGTCCTTTCTACTCCTGGGGCCATTTGCAAATTGAAACAACAGACTCTTCCAGTCTCCTTTGGGAAACATCCATTCTCTCAGGCAAAGTCCGGGCCTTCTGGAGTTGCAAAGTGGCCTCAGAAGCAGTATCGACATGCAGGACGATGAAAATCTCTATGTAAGTTGAGTCAGGGAATAAAGAGAACAGGATATAATTTCGAGTCAAACCTGGCATCGGGGGAAACATAAGGAGGGTAGCCTGTGCTCTTCCTCCCCGCAGTGTGCCCCCCACAACCACCGAGACCCCCTTACCAGCACGGCCGCCGTGGCCACAAGCCAATGGGACGGGAGGGCACCCTGGGCCGCGTGATTCCTCTTTTATTTGCTTCCGATGCCTCATAAACATTAGTTGTTCACACTAAATTGTGTCTAAGCTCGCTCAACCCGCAGGATTACGTTTCCTACTCTCACGGGGCGTTTTCCTGCTTTATCCCAGAGCACATTCAAGGAAAACACAGTTCCACCACCACTTTCTTATTTTGCCGAAAGCAGAATCTACAACAAAGGACCTCAAACTTAATTAGCACATTAACATAATCACATCAAGGACAGACAGAACACTTGACAATAGGAAATTGGATAAATCAATGCAAATGATTTCAGCCTCATGCTTTATAATTAGACCAAAAAAAAAAAAAAA
>JAPYYJ010001652.1:0-13893 GCA_028533885.1 Nasua narica | reverse complement strand
GCGCCGCTTTGGTGGTGCTGGTTCGGGTGCTGTTTCTTCACTGGACCTTGGTGACTGCTTCATGGATGGAGGTAGCCACATAATCTAGATTCTTCGTGGTTAAGCCACACATGTTGATCCGACCACTTGGCAGCAGGTAGATGTGCTTTTCGTTGACCAGATATTCAACCTGCTTGGCTGTTGAAAACCAAAACAAATATGATGAGAGTAGGAGGCATCCTCTCAGCAACGGGGGTTTGGAGATTCCAAGACAATCGCCGTTTTCCTTCTTTTCCCCCAACACAGAGAAGCAAATAAAAGGGGCTATTTTTATCCAATTCAAAAACATAGGGAAGTACGATCAATTGATTCATATTTCTAATCCCCAGAAAGTTTAATATGGCTCCTCCTGATGGGAAATTTTAATCTGGGACTACTTCCCAATGGAAGCTTGCGTGTTACCTTCACCAAGACACCTTTTAAAACAACCCTCAGACTTAAGAACATTCCACTGATATGAAAAGCTGGTTTGAAGTGCTTCCTTCAGCTCTTCCTTAGCCCCTGGAAGGAAGGAGGTTTGCTTCTCCCCAAACACACACCCTCTCACAGCACATCGTCCAGGGCTCCGTGCTAGAGGTAGTGGGAAGCGCTGTGTGCACGAACCCGCAGACAGACGCTGCCGAGGCCCCTGTGACCTGGCACTTCTCAGGACCCTCATTCACGCACACGCAAGAGGGCTATCCCGCGCGTCTGCAGAAATGCTCACGCAGGAAATAAGAAGGGCCTGCCTGTCCTTCCCTTAGGCCACAATCTCTAGAGATTGTTGGCTTATTGCAAAGCCAGGAGACAATTTTATTTGACTTTTGCCTACATAATTAGCACCCTTAATTAGCACCACTGATTTGAAGGAATGGGTAAGTGTCATGGACTAAATGTTTGTTTCCCTCCAAAACTTCTGGGTTGAAACCCTACCCTCTGATGTGATGGCTTCAGGAGCTGGGGCCTCTGGCAGGTAATGAGGTCTGGGTGACGCCCGGAGAGTGGAGCCACTGTGTTGGCAGGAGGGTCTTTATATGAGACTAGAGAGCTGGTGTGTGTGCGCGCATGTGCTCTCTCTCCCTTTCCCTTACCCCCAGCATGGGAGGACACAGCAAGAAGGCAGACAGCTGCAAACTGGAAGAGAGCCCCCACCAGAGAACCCCACCTGAACTGACCACACCGGGCTGCCTGATCTCAGACTGCCTGGCCTCCAGAGCCCTGAGAAAAATGTCTGTCTTGTTTCTTTTTTAAAGATTTTATTTATTTATTTGACAGAGAGAGATCACAAGTAGGAAGAGAGGCAGGCAGAGAGAGAGGCGGAAGCAGGCTCCCTGCTGAGCAGAGAGCCCCTTGTGGGGCTCGATCCCATGAAACTGAGATCATGACCTGAGACGAAGAAAGAGGCTTTAACCCAATGAGCCACCCAGGCACCCCAAGAAATGTCAGTTGTTGAGGCCACCCAGCCCATGGTGTTTTTGTTAGTGCATCCCAAACTCAGATGGTAATAAAATCTTAATAATCAGAGGAGCAGAGGGAGGCAAGATGGTGGAAGAGTAGGGGTCTTCGTTTCATCTGGTCCCTTGAATTTAGCTAGATAACTATCAAATCATTCTGAACATCTATGAACTCAACCTGAGATGTGAGAAAAGAATTGCTGGAATTCTACAAATAGAAAGGCAACCACTTTTTGCAAGGTAGGAAGTGTAAAGTGAATCAGAGGGGATTTACCGGAAGATAAACAGCAGGGGGAAGGAGCCTCCGAAAGCCAGATGCCGGAAAGTGATAGAGCCCTGGAGCCCCAAATTGGAACTTTTAGAAATCTGCCCCTGTGAGAGACGTCCATGCCCGAAAGTTGCTCAGTTGACCAAGAGGGGCAGAATCCTAGGTGAGACAGTGTGTCTCAGGATCCCTGGGGGTCACAGGAAGAACGGGTGCCTGAGCCGCTCCAATGCTTGGGAAAGCGGCCATGGTCAGTGAGCCCGGGAGTGGGCACTCAGTTCGGTTTGCCATAAACCAGGAACCACTGCTCTCTATCCGGGGGCCCTGCAAGCAGCAGGCCCCCGGCCACCCTGCTCCCTCCCCCAGGAGGATCGGTGCGGGTGTGTACTGCAGCCGTCTGCAGAGTTGGGCACACGCAAAAGTGAAGACGGCATTTCCCTGAGAGTTTACTGAAGAGAGAGGGCCGCGATCTTTCAGCTCTGGGGCTGTAGACTGGGGCTTGGACATTTTTATTTTCATCCTTTGAATCGGCTCGGAAAGGCTTCAGGGGACAAAAGCCACATAGAAGAACCCGAAAGCAGCTTACACTAAGCCTGGCCCCCTGGCAACGGGCGGTGTAACTCTGCCCAGGCAAAGACACCTGAGAATTAGCACATTAGGCCCCGCCCCCAGGAGAGCAGCTGGAGCATCAGGCTAAATACCAAGTTTACCAGGCACCTGAACTGCAGAACTCCAGCGCTAGGGGAAAACAGTATATAGAATTCGAGGCTTCTTCTCATGGTTCTTCTATCTTTCAGTTTAAAATTTGCCTTTGCTCTTTTTCCTTTTCAACTAGTTTCTTATTTTATCAACTATTTTTTTTATCAACTATTTTTAAGTCATTTTTTTCTAACATTCATTTTTACATTTACATTTTATAGATATACTCTTCATTTTTGGCTTCATTTCACTGTATTCAATTTTAAGTTTTGCTTTCTTTACAATTTGGGGATTTTAGTGTCTTCTATCAATTGGATAGATATTGTATCAATTGGATACACCCAGGACCAAGTAGATCACCCTGTTTTGTCCACCTGGGAGATTATATTCTCTCCCCTCCCCCCTTTTTTCTTTTTCTTTTCGTTTTGCTTTCTGACCTCTTTGGATTTGTCTAGTATGTATTTTGCTTGGGTCATGGTTGATATGTTTCATTTTATTCTGTCATTCATCCATTCTTTTCTGGGCAAAATGACTAGAAGGAGGAATTCACAACAAAAGAAAGAACCAGAGGTAATACACTCTGCCGCAGATCTAATTGATATGGACATAAGTAAAGTGTCAGAGCTGGAATTCAGGATAACAAACATAAAAGTACTAGCTGGGCTTGAAAAAAGAATAAAAGATACTAGAAAATCTCTTAGTGTAGAAATAAAATCTAATCTGGCTGAAATTAAAAATGCTCTGAGATCCAGTCTAAATTGAATGCTCTAACAGCTGGGATAAATGAGGCAGAAGAGAGAGTCAATGACCTACAAGACAAGATGATGGAGAGGCAGGAAATGGAGGAAAAGAGAGAAAAACAACTAATGGACCATGAGGGGAGGCTTTGAGAAATCAGCAAACAATATTAGAATTACTGGGGTCCCAGAGGAAGAAGAAAAAGAGATGTACAGAAGGTATATTTGAGCAAATCATAGCTATGAACACCCCTAATCTGGGGAAGGAAACAGGCATTCAAGTCCAAGAGGTAGAGAGAATGCCCCCCAAAATCAATAAAAATAGATTAACAACTCAACATGTAATAGTGAAGCTTGCAAATTTCAGAGATAAAGAGAAAATCCTGAAAGCAGCTTGAGGAAAGAGGTCCTTAACCTAGTAGAAACATTAGACTGGCAAAAGACCTGTCCACAGAGACCTGGCAGGCCAGAAAGGACTGGCATGATATATTTAATGTGCTAAGTGGGAAAAACATGCAGCCAAGAACACTTTATCCAGCAAGACTGTCATTCAGAATGGGCAGAGAGATAAAGAGCTTCCAGGACAAACAGACAAAAGAATCTGTGATCACTAAACCAGCCTTGCAAGAAGTATTAAAGGGGATCCTATAAGAGAAGAGAGAGCCCAAAAGTAACACAGACCAGAAAGAAACAATCTACAGAAACAGGGACTTTACAAGTAATACAATAGCACTAAATTCATATCTGTTGATGGTTAGTCTGAATGTAAATGGTCTAAATGCTCCAATCAAAAGACACAGAATATCAGATTGAATAAAAAATTAACACCCATCCATATGTTGTCTATAACAGACTCATTTTAGACCCAAAGACACCTCCAGATTTAAAGTGAGGGGGTGGAGAACTATTTATCATGCCAATAGACAGCAAAAGAAAGCTGGTAGCAATCTTCATATCAGACGAATTAGATTTTAAACCAAAGACTGTTGAAAGGGATGAAGAGGGACACTGTATCATACTTAAAAGGTCTATCCAACAAGAATATCTAATAATTATATTTATGCTCCTAAATTGGGAGCAGCCAATTATATAAACCAATTAATAACCAAATTAAAGACACACATTGGTAATAATACAATAATAGTAGGGGACTTCAAAACCCCACTCACAGCAATGGACAGGTCAACTAAGCAGAAGATCACCAAGGAAACAAGGGCTTTGAGTGACCCACTGGATCAGATGGACTTCACAGATATATACAGAGCACTCCATCCTAAAGCAACAGAATACACATTCTTCCCAAGTACATATGGAACATTCTCCAGGATAGATCCCATACTAGTCACAAATCAAGTCTTAATCAGTACCAAAAGACTGGGACTATTCCCTGCATATTTTCAGACCACAGTGCTTTGGAATTGAAATCCATCACAAGAGGAAATTTGGAAAGAACTCAAACACTTGAAGATTAAAGAGCATCCTATTAAAGAATGAAGGAGTTAACCAGGAAATTAAAGAAGAATTTTAAAAATTCATGGAAACAAATTAAAATGAAAACGTTGTGTTTTCAAAACCTTTGGAATACAGCAAAGGCAGTCCTAAGAGGGAATATATAGCAATACAAGCCTTTCTCCAAAAATTAGAAAAGTCTCAAATACACGAGCTACTCTTACACCTAAAGGAGCTGGAGAAAGGACAGCAAATAAAGCCTAAACCAAGTAGGAGAGGAGAAATAATAAAGATTAGAGCAAAAATCAAAGAAATAGAAACCAAAAGAACAGCAGAACAGATCAATGAAACTAGAAGCTGGTTCTCTGAAAGAATTAATAAGATCGATAAGCCCCTAGCCAAAGTTATCAAAAAAAAAAAAGAGAGAGAGAGAGAGAGAGAACCCAAATTAATAAAATCATGACTGAAAGAAGAGAGATCACGACCAACATGAAGGAAATACAAAAATTTTAACAATCCATTAGGAACAACTATATGCCAACAAATTAGGCAATATGGAAGAAATGGATGCATTCCTGGAAACATACAAACTACCAAAACTGAAACAGGAAGAAACAGAAAACTGGCACAGACCCATAACCAGTAAGGAAATTGAAGCAGTAATCAAAAATCTCCCAACAAACAAGAGTCCAGGCCCGGATGGCTTCCCCAGGTAATTCTACCAAACAAATATACATACATTCACTCATTCATTCAAGATTTTACTTATTTATTTGACAGAGAGAGACAAAGAGAGAGAGGGAACACAAGCAGGGGTAGTGGGAGAGGGAGAAGCAGGCCTCCTACAGAGCAGGGAGCCCAATATGGGGCTCAATCCCAGGATCCTAGGATCATTCCCTGAGCCAAAGGCAGATGCTTAACGACTGAGCCACCCAGGTGTCCCTCTACCAAACAGTGAAAGAGCTAATACCTATTCTTCTGAAGATGTTCCAGAAAATGGAAAGAGAAGGAAAACTTCCAAATCATTCTGTGAGGCTAGCACTACCTTGATACCGAACAAAGGCCCCACCAAAAAGGAGAATTACAAACCAATATCCCTGATGAATATGGATGCCAAAATTCTCACCAAGATACTTGCCAGTAGGATCCAACTGTACATTAAAAGGATTACTCACCACAACCAAGTGGGATTTATTCCTGGGCTGCAAGGGTGGTTCAACATTTGCAAATCAATCAACGTGATACATCATATTAATAAAAGAAAGGACAAGAACTATATGATTCTCTCAATTGATGCAGAAAAAGCATTTGACAAAAAACACCATCCTTTCTTAATTAAAACTCTCCACAGTGTAGGGCTAGAGGGGATGTACCTCAATATCATAAAGGCCACATACAAAAAGCCCAGGGTGAATATCATTCTCAATGGGGGAAAACTGAGAGCTTTTCCCCTAAAGTCAGGAACATGACAGGGATGCCCACTCTTACCACTGTTATTCAACATAGTACTAGAAGTCCTAGTCTCAGCAATCAGACAACAAAAAGAAATAAGAAGGATTCAAAATAGCATAGAAGAAGTCAAACTCTCACTCTTCACAGATGACATATTTTATGTGGAAAACCCAAAAGACTCCACCCCCAAAATTGCTAGAATTCATACAGGAATTCAGCAAAGTGGCAGGATATAAAATCAATGCACAAAAGTCAGTTGCATTTCTATACACTACCAATGAGACAGAAAAAAGAGAAATTAAGGAATCGATCCCATTAACAACTGCACCAAAAACCATCAGAGACCTAGAAATAAACCTAACCAAAGAGGTAAAGGATCTCTACTATAAAAACTGTAGAACACTTATGAAAGAAACTGAGGAAGACACAAAGAAATGCAAAAACATTCCATGCTCACGGATTAGAAGAATAAATATTGTTAAAATGTCTATGCTACCCAGAGCAATCTACATGTTCAATGCAATCCCTGACAAAATACCACTGACACTCTTCGTAGAGCTGGAACAAATAATCCTAAAATTTGTATGGAACCAGAAAAGACCCCAAATAGCCAAAGGAATGTTGAAAAAGAAAACCAAAGCTGGTAGCATCATAATGCTGGACTTCAAGCTCTATTACAAAGCTATAATCATCAAGACAGTATGGTACTGGCACAAAAACAGACACATAGATCAATGGAACAGAATAGAGAACCCAGAAATGAACCTTCAACTCTATGGTCAACTAGTCTTCGACAAAGCAGAAAAGAATATCCAATGGAAAGTATACAGTCTCTTCAACAAATGGTGTTGGGAAAATTGGACAGCCCCATGCAGAAGAATGAAACTGAACCATTTCCTTACACCGCACACAAAAATAGACTCAAAATGGATGAAAGACCTATATATGAGACAGGAATCCATCAAAATCCTAGAGGAAAACACAGGCAGCAACCTCTTTGACCTCCAAAGGCAAGGGAAACAAAGGCAAAAATGAACTATTGGGATTTCATCAAGATAAGAAGCTTTTGTACAACAAAGGAAACAACCAAAAGATAACCCAAAGAATGGGAGAAGCTATTTGCAAATGACATATCGGATAAAGAGCTAGTATCCAAAATCTATAAAGAACTTATCAAACTCAACACCCAAAGAATAATCAAATCAAGAAATGGGCAGAAGACATGAACACACATTTCTCCAAAGAAAACATCCAAATTGGCCATCAAACACATGAAAAAATGCTCAACATCACTCAGCATCAGGGAACTACAAATCAAAACCACAGTGAGATACCACCTCACACCAGTCAGAATGGCTAAAATTAACAAGTCAGGAAACAACAAGGGAACCCTTCTACACTGTTAGTGGGAATGCAAGCTAGTAAAGTCACTCTGGAAAACAGTATGGAGGTTCGCCAAGAAGTTAAAAACAGAGCTACCCTATGACCCAACAATTGCACTACTAGGTATTTATATCAAAAATACAAATGTAGTGATCAGAAGGGGCACCTGTACCCCAATGTTGACAGCAGCAATGTCCACAATAGCCAAACTGCAAAAAGAGCCAAGATGTCCGCCGACAGATGAATAGCTAAAGAAGACATGGTCTATAGATACAATGGAATATTACTCAGCCATCAGAAAGGATGAACACTTACCATGTACACTGACATGGATGGAACTGGAGGATATTATGTTGAGTGAATAAGTCAATCAGAGAAAGACAATTATATGGTTTCACTCCTTTGTGGAATATAAGAAACAGCGCAGAGGATCATAGGGGAAGGGAAGGAAAACTGAATGAGAAGTCATCAGAGAGGGAGACAAACCATGAAGAGACTCTTAACTACGGAAAACAAACTGAGGTTGCTGGAGGGGAGGTGGAGGGGAATGGGGTAATTGGGTGATGGGCACTAAGGAGGGCACGTGATGTGATAAGCACTGAGTGTTATATGCAACTGATGAATCACTGAGCACCACATCTGAAACTTATGATGTTTGGGTTGGGTATTCGATTGGGTTGGGTTGGGTAAATATGTTGGGTAACTAATTTATTTTTAAATTAAAAAATAATGATAATCATCACAGGACTAAACACTATGTGCCAGGCATTGTTCAAAGCACTTTATATTAACTTCAGTTAATCTTGATAATAACCTTGTCTTTCTCATTGGACAGATGTGCAGAGGGAAGTTAGAAGAGCTTCCCAAAGTCAGACAGCTAGTCAGTGGTGGGTCTGGGATTTCAAGGCAAGCAGTGTAACTCCCAAGTCTGAGCTCTTAGCCATAAGGCTAAGCTGCCTCTGTATGGAAATGGAAAATCTGGACCCTGTACCCAGTGCTACCATGGACCCCTGCAAGCAAGGTGACCTTCAGAAGTCAGCTTGACCAGCATGAGCTGTGTGAACTACAGTCAGGCAAGGCAACAAGGAAGGCTCAACCTCACACACCATCAGAGCCACAGGTATTTGTAAAACTGAAGAGCCTCATTGGCAGATGTGGTTCCAGGGCTCCAACCCTGTTTTTTGTTTGTTTTTAAGATTTTATTGTTAAGGGGCGCTGGGGTGGCTCAGTCATTAGGCATCTGCCTTCGGCTCAGGTCATGATCTCAGAGTCCTGGGATCGAGCCCCGCACTGGGCTCCCTGCTCAGCGGGAAGCCTGCTTCTCCTTCTCCCCTTCCCCCTCCTTGTGTTCCCTCTCTCACTGTGTCTCTCTCTCTGTCAGAAAAATAAAAAATCTTTAAAAAAATTTTTTTTTATTACTAAGTAATCTCTACACCCAGTGTGGGGCTCAAACTCACAACCTTGAGATCCAGAGTTGCATGCTCCACCACTGAGGCAGCCAGGCGCCCTGACCCTTTCTTTTTTTTTTTTTTTTTTAATGAAATTGAAACTTCTCTCCTTTCGTCAGGGGAGGGGGAGCATCACAGTTCAGAAGCTAAATTTACAGACTCTTTCCCTAGAACAAGGCCAATACACACAGACACAATTTTCCAAATATCATTTCAGGGCCCTCACAGATCTGCTAGAGCAAGACACGGACGACAGGCTGCCAAGCCCTGTTCGGAAGGACCGAGTGTCATCAGGGGGCACCGCAGCGGAAGCATGGTAGAACCGAGGTGGTGGGTACGATCCCTGCAACTGTTCTGGTTTAAAATTTTCCCTAATAAAATGTTGGGCGGAAAAACAAAACAAAACAACAAAAAATGTGTTTTTAAAAAGGGTAAATAAGTGTCGTGCACTAAAAATGTAATTTACATGTTATAGGGCACAGGTCTGTTCTCACCATTTTTTAATTCCTGATAAAACTAACTTCCTACTCTGAGAGTGGGATAATATGGACATTTTGTGGGGAGACATCCCCACCTTGTGAACTTTTAGATTATTAGTAAGTACCATTTCCATTACATTTAATAGTCTAAAAATTGTAAAGGATGATTTTACTTATTTAAGTGACTAATGCCCTATTCCAGAATCACAAGGACACCTATGGCTAACTGAGCTATCCCTTTACTTTTTGGGAAGCCTCATTTTAACCCAAAGTATTCCTAGGGGTCTACTATATGCAGTTGCCGCCACCTTTCTTGTTTATATTTCCTTCTGCTTCTTCTGAGCTCATTTCACACAGGCACCCTGACAGCCCTGGTCTACTGTGCTGCCCAGCACCTCTCACGTTCCACTTACTAACCCACGCCAGGCACAAACTGTCCCTAGAGACACAGGGACACAAGCTCCACACACAGGCGAGTAGCCACATCGGAATCAGGTGACCCGTGGCTTGGCCAGTAGGTGCTTGGGAATTAGTTATTAAATGAATGAATCCTCTGTCATCAGAAGGACAACCAATTGCTGATAAGCCCCCCCGATGGCTGACCAAGATCACACATAGACTTTCAACGGGCTCCCAACTCCAACTACCAATCTAAGTTCTTATTTATGAAATAGATACTCCGTAACCTCTTCTTTCGTGGCAATGCTTGGAGACTAGGAAAGACCTGTTAAGAAATTCAGTCCCTGAATAACCAGGTAGGCAAAAGATACCCGAGCATTTATGAAAGACCTTTCACGAAGCAAGGCTCCTGGCTATCAATCCTGTTACTTCCCAGCCCACAATAACGAAAATATCCTCGTTACGGATCAGCAGGTTCTCACTAAGAAAACCGAACTTGTCCTGGCCCAAAGTTACGGCTGACCAAGGAGGTGACAGCTAAAGGACTCAAACCCAAGAGCACGGAGAGGAGGGCTATGTCTGAGAGTGAGCATTCGAGTTGGCTGGGGGACACTCACGGTTCAAGCCAGTGAAGCTGAACATTCCGATTTGCTCGGTGATGTGGTTCCAGGTTCCAGGAGTCTTGAGGGCTTCTAAGCGTGCCCTGAGTTCAGATCTCATGGTCAGAATCCGGTCAGCCATCGTCTTTACATTACCTGTCCTGAGTGGACAGCAATATAAAAATATCAGTCCAGATAGGGCAGACAGATGGCTCACAGAAGCATGTAGGTTTCAAAAATGTAATGTAATCTATACACTGAGAATGAGATCACGACCTGCCTGTGGTAGTATGTGGGTGCCTGGATGGATGGATGAGCAGGCCAGAGAGACATTTACCAGGCAGAAGGAAGTGAGCTTCTGATGGAGTTTAGTGCTCCTCTTGGATCTACTGGCGGTAATACCACTCATGGTTTTAACCCAGAATTCACCTAAGCACTGACCCAGACGAGGATAATGAAGCAGACTGTAGATCTAGCTACTGTATAAAAGTTACTGTTTCATAATAAGGCAAAATATATGCCAATTAAATAAGAATGAAGAGTCCCCAAATTGTCGCACCGAATTGCAGTTGAATAATCTATTCTATTAGGAATTCCTTCCTGTGTTTCCCAACTGTTAGGGGAGGAAGCACAGTGCTGGGAGAGCAGGGGGGTGGAGGGGGGGGAACGCCCCATTCCTCGAATGCTTCCTCCCCTGGGCCTGCACTGTGTACTCACATGCGTGTGTTACATGCATGGGAGTAGGTGCCAGCCTCATTTTACAGAAGTGCCTAAGACTCGAGAGTTTAACGTAATTTTGTCCTGCCTCTGCCAAAATCAAAGGGAGAGAGAGTTAAATGTTCTGTTCTCCATTCCCACACCTCACCCATCAGGCTCCGTGCCCCTTACCATTCCTTAAAGAGCTCAGGGTTAGAGAGGGTACAGGCCACAATCCGCGCGCCCTGAGCCGGGGGGTTGGACCAAGTAACTCGCACAATCTTCTCCATCTGGGAAAGGACCCGCAGGATGCTATCAGAATCTTTTGCAACCACGGTCAGATTGCCCACTCGCTCATCTAAAGAGAGGGTAGGAGAGTCAGCTCGGGTCACTGAGGTGGGTGGGGTGGGGCAGGGCTGAAACTCAGGAGAGCACTCACTGTAGAGCCCGAAGTTCTTGGAGAAGGACTGAGCGCAGAAGAGCTCAAATCCTTCAGACACGAAATAGCGAATGGCCCAGGCATCTTTCTCTAGGTCTCCAGATGCAAAGCCCTGATAGGCTGAGTCAAAGAAGGGGAACAGAAACCGGCGCTGCGAGGAAGGAAAGCAAGTCAGGGCAGGAGATTCTTCTGGAACCAACCTGAGACACCAGACTTTCCTTCCCCAGCTGGTGCCCGCACAGAATTCCTAACACTACCCATTTCTCCTCGCTCTCCCTTTCTGCATCCAACCACCATTTTACATCTGTTTCTCGGTTCAGCTGGATATCAACCAACAAATCTAACAATTTCAGTAAACCTGATTTTAAGTATATTGTCCTAGAGCGTCACAATGCTGCTCTGCCAACAGGACTTATTTGTAAGGCATGGAGGTAGTGTCCTGTGTTGGCGGAGTCTTCCCTCTGAATTCCTGATGTGATACCCTTAGTTGGCTGGGTCTCCCCAGGACTCCCCAACAATTTGGGGCTAGTCTAATGGACACGCAAGACAAAGGAGACCTCGGAGTCCCTACTCTCACCCCTCCGACCTCCTCAAGGAACTCCCCACAACTGAGCTTGCCCCTCCTCCTGGGCTCATGCTTTGAGTGGACATCACTTCTATGCCCCCAACTGTCCAAGCCAGGGGCCAGGGTACGTCCTCCACTCCTCCCCTGCTAGCTCCGCCCCCGCATCCGGCCGCACCCAATCACATCCCAGTTCCTATCACCCAGCTCCTGGGAGCTCGAGACTCCTCTCAGGTCGGCCCCTGCTATGGCCGGCACTTAGATCCCCCTGGGCTTCCACCTGGGTTGTGGTAACAGCCTCCCCTCTGCTCTCTGGGGCTGTCTAATCTTGCCTCCCTCTGAGCCACTCCCCACTATGTAGCCTGAAGACCACAAAGTTTTGATGACATCAAAGTTTTTCAGTGGCTCCCCACTAAAGTCCAATGCCTCAGCACAGGATCTGGCCCTCATTTACCTCTAACTCACTCACCTTAGAACTCTAGGCTGTACAGAGAATTACTTCCAATTCCTTAAATGGGCCATGACTTCTGCCTTGAGCAATGATCACACTCCTTTCTCCGTAGGGAACACTCCATCCCTGCCAGCCCCACCTGTCCTCATCCTTCAAGTTTCAATATGGCATCTTCTGCCACTATTGCACTCCGAGAGCGCGCACACGCACGCGCACGCACACACGCACACACACACACACACACACACACACACACTCCTGAAGTCTGGGCTCCGTGCCTCCACCTAACCCCTTCAACACAGCCACAGTACTCGGCTGTCTCCCCAGACAGGCTGGATGTTCTCTGAGGGCAGGGACTGTCGCTGCTGTGCTCACTCTTCCACCCCCCTTGGTGCCTGGCACATAACAGTTTCTCAATGAGTATTCTTTAAACACATTAATGAGCTAGAAATTCCAACCTAGAAAGTTATCCCAAAGAAATAATAAAAAGGAGTCGTATACATAATTGTTTAGAAGAACAAGAAACCTGAGATCTAAATGTCCATCGACTAATTTAATCAATCGCTAATGTGCCACAGCCACACATGGGAACTGTGCTACAGAACTTTAAATGGCATGTAAAGGAATTCCGATGAAAGACAAAGTATGTTACAAAACTGTACAGATAAAATGATGCCATCTTTGTGTTTACATGTGTAACTACTTAAAAAAAAATACTCTAAATACCAAAATAGTAACAGTAGCTTTCAGTTAATACTTATTTTCTTCTTTGGGCTTTTCTCCATTTTCCAAACTCTTCCATAAACAGGTATTGCTTTTGAATACATAAAAAAATAATACAATTTTTCAAGAGATGCTTGGAAAGGGCAGTTACCTTCATGACGGAGGCGATCTGCTTCCACTGCTCCGGAGTTGGGTCAGTCCCAGTTGGGTTGTGAGCACAGGCATGGAGGACAAAGATGGAGAACTCAGGGGCACTCTGAGGGGAAGAAAGCTACATCAGCTCTGACGCTAGCAGGAACATCCAGGGGTTAGAGTCAGTGATGCACTGGGCAAGGGGCAGTGTATTTCTTCCTTATATGCTAACTCAGAAACCCTTTTGGTTTGAGTAGGGATGTTTCAGACTCTCCCTTATCAACTGATCCAAAGGCCCTTCCCTGCTCCTCCTGACACCATGGGGCTCTGTTTATTTTTCATCTAATCGCCCACCTCCAGATCATTCAGGAAACCCTGGAGATCGAGTCCTCTCTTCGCTGCATCCCAATAGTGATAGGACCGAATGTCTTTAAATCCAGCGGCAGAAAACACACCGTTATGATTCTCTGTAAGCAGAAGGGTGAAAGTTAAACGCTCTGACAAACAC